>JAULAV010003740.1:0-25013 GCA_030789695.1 Scilla litardierei
TGCAGCTTATAGTGCAATCATAGTAGAATCATCTTTAGTCTAAGTAAAAAATGAGAAAGAAACGAAAAACTTGCACGTGATCAAACAAGAGAAGAAAAAATAAAAATGATGATAAAAAGGAAAAAAATGGTGTGGAAATGGAACAAAAATGGGAATAAGGAAAAATAATTAGTAAAAATCGATAGCGATCATCACCCAAGCTAAACGCAGTAGTGTCCTCACTGCTTAGAACACGTGCTTAGAGACGAGAAATGATGCTAAAGGGGGTGGGTGGGATGAAAGATAAAAGAATGTATAAAAGATGATATGTGTATGTACATTATGCATGTATATACAAAAATGGAGATGATGATGATGCAGGTGATGATGATGCATAGTATGTACAGTATAGACACTAAGGACAACAAAAATCGACGCAAAAATGTGACTCCCCCAAGCTGGACTAAGCTGGTTCTTGAAAAGACAGATGGACACAATGAAATGAAGGGGGACACTGGGACATCGAGAAGATGTAAAGCAAGTAGCATCACCACCCAGTGGAGGTGGTGGTGGTGGATAAAGAAGGTGAAGGATACGGTCCAGCTTATCGGTGTTCGGCTATCCAAGATCAGTGAGTGTCCTGATGGCTCTACAGAGCTCTACAACCGACTGCTCTACCCCATATAATTCTCCTGCAATGTTGGGGGGAGCTGCTGGATGCTCCCTAGAAGATGTGCTATGTGTGGTTAAGAAAGGATGCATTGGGAGTGTAGGCTGTGCAGATAGTGGGGTAGTGGAGATAGAAGCAGTGGAGATAGGAGAAGAGGTCAAGTCACATGTGTGTGTGTGTGTGTGTGTATGTGTGTGTGTGTGTGTGTGTGTGTGTGTGTGTGTGTGTGTGTGTGTGTGTGTGTGTGTGTGTGTGTGTGTGTGTGTGTGTGTGTAAGGCAGGAGCAGACGCGCCAGAGGTGGTGGCAGTAGTTGTGGATACAAAAACCACCACACTCTCCGTAAGAATCACCGAGACAATGCTCGGAATGGGTACAGTCAGTGATACAGGCACCAGTATGGTCTTAGGTGGCAGCGAGGAGGTAAGGATAGGAGGATTAACTAGCAGATCAGAAATGAGGACCTCAGCTGATATGGCTGGGTCCTCGGCAAAAGTGGAGACAGGCAGATCGATGGCAGAATTCAAAATAGGTGGTGCAACAGATGTGTCAGGTCCCTCAACAGAAGTAGAGACAGAAGGGGCTGCTGTAGGCTCAGACTGGGGCAGGGTGTGGGGTGGCTCCTTAGCGTGTGGGGGACTAGCTCCTGGCTGCTGAGCAGGTTGCGCCCATCATCGGGCTCTAGCTCGTAAATGTGATGGATGCGCTCATGCATGGCGAGTATCCACTCAATCTACTGAGGGGCAACAACGGTCTGCTCTGGGCTCGGGGGAACCATATAA
Source organism: Scilla litardierei (assembly GCA_030789695.1). NCBI lineage: Eukaryota > Viridiplantae > Streptophyta > Magnoliopsida > Asparagales > Asparagaceae > Scilla > Scilla litardierei. Next base: position 1,430 of record JAULAV010003740.1, read on the forward strand.
TCGATGTTATGACGCCCGTGAAGATAAACCCAGTGTCGGTCACCATGGGCCCTCATAATTTGCTTGTGCGTAAGCACAAACATGGATAGGGTGGTAGGGCCATTCGCCTCAAGAAGATCCTCAAGGAGGTCTAGGCGTGCCCTAAGGGCGACAATGGTGAAACGGCCACCACAATAGATGGGCCCTTCTACAAAGTAGCAGCACAACATAAACGGTCATAGAAGATTTGTCATGATCAATAGGGTAGGAGGGGCGAGAGGTGCCATCTGTTAGCACTTCGCGAGGGAGGGTCATGCCCCCACAAAAGAACGAGCAAGACAGATGACATAGTCTCGGGCTCGTTCATATATAGCATGGTGGTGGCAATGTGGCGCTGAACTAACCTATGGCAGGGGTGGATGATCGAGGAGGCCTTTGAGAAGCTAGTGATGAAGGAAGGCATATCGGAAATCCTCTCACAAAAGCATGTAGTGTAAATAGCATGGGGAGTATCCGAGCCGGGGGTATAGTGGGTCTCGATGTCGACAGGACACTAGAATAGGGTCCGGAGTCCCTCGTAAGTGAACTCCGTCTCCACGTCCAGTATGGAGAATGCAATTCCCGCGTCGGTACAGTGAAGTGAGCTGAGGGCCTCATGGGTCCAGCGAATGTAAGTCTTTGCATAAAGACCTAGAAAATACTCCCAGCCCATGTTTGCGTACAGCTGCCTAGCCCCGTGCAAAATGCCTAGCTGCTCTAAGGCTCCTAGGTAGACAAATTTGTTCGAAACGCCCGGGTGCCTAGAGAGATCGGCAAAAGCATGACGATGAGCGTTGTCTATAAAAGTGATGGCATAGGTCTCTAGGGGGCTCATCTCCCAACTGAGGAGCAAGCAGCCTGGCATTTGTTCCTGGCATGTGAGGGTGAAGGAGATGATGGTGGGGATGGGTTGGGAACGCATGTGGTGGTGCATGGCCTCGCATGAGGGGCCCTCTGCGAGGAATTCCTCTTCTTGGGAGCCTGTGGTGGAGGGGGTGGGGGTTGGGATGGTGGGGGTGATAGTGGTGGGTATGGTGGAAGTGTGTGGAGGTGCCGTAGGTGTGGTGGAAGTATGTATGGTAGTGGTGGAGATGGATATGCATGGTGGTGTTGTAGGTATGGAAGTGGATGTGGTAGTGGTAGTGCGATACCTAGAGGAGATCGGCTTGTGGGCAAACATCTTTTGACATGAGTGTTGTGGCTCGGATTGAGATGTGGATGGTCTGGAGACGGTGGTGGATGTGTGAGTGGGTAGAGGATGTGTAGGGGGTTGGGTGGCAGTGGTGGATGTGCATGTAATGCGTGGTGAAGGTGCAGTGGAAGTCCGTAGATGTGCCGCGGATGTGGTGGTGGTGAAAGTGCGTGTAATGTATGGTGAAGGTGTAGCAGAAGTGCGTGGAGGCATTGTGCATGTGTGTGAGGTGGTGGATGTGCATGGAGGTGCCGTGGAACATAGCAGAGATGGTGAGGAGAGGAAAGGGAGGCACCGGAGAAAGGGGATGGTGCTCGGGTCGAGGGAGATCGAGGGGGGGGGGGGGGGGTTGCTCGAGAGGAAGAAGAAGGGTACGCTCAAGGGGTAGGGGATCTGGGTCGCTTGCTTGAAATTTTCGAGCGAGCGACCCAAGAGAATATATAGGGTTTTTCCTGAGTGGTCGAGCGCTTGGGCGAGCATTCTTGATCGGGCTGACTTATCTTCCCTTCGCTTTGAGTTGGTCGCTCGGCTGAGTGCTTTGTCCGATCGGCTGAGCGATCTTGAAAATCCGCACAATCAGCCCCTTGGTTCTTCTCATATTTCTTGTCACTTTGAATCTCAACTCCATGCCAATGCTTTGCTCTTTCGTTCATCGTCGTGACCGTCAAATACCTGCCAAAATCAACAAACTTTAGTTATTTATGGATTTTTGAATTTCTATAATAAAAATCTCAAAAAATCTAATTAAAACCAAAATGTGAGTAAATAGGCCAGGCCACCTCCTGTCGAGCGCATGTTTAAGGTCATTAGCTTGACCCATGCGGCTCAGTAAGGCGATACATTGGGCGCATGCGAGAAGCACCCATCATTCTTCCCAACCAATCCTTGTGGGGCCAGTTGGTCGGACGCCTCCTTCGGACCCTTTGTGGCCCGTCCATCCTCTTTCCTCTCCAGTATATGACTCCCTTTGGGGCGCCCCATGGATGATGCAGCCACTAGGTTCCTGATTTTCATGACGTCCAGGTCGTGATCCTCCCAGGCAAGCATGGCATGCTCGCACGTCGTCGATCCGTCGGCAGGGTCCTTGTCTAGGACCTGTAGGTATGTCGCCACAGCTTTATCGTGCCGAGGATCCAAGTCATGGTCCTCGCTCCACAGTGACGTGCGTTTATATTTTATATATTCACTCACATCTTCTTCGTGATTTTCTGTTGTTTTCCGGTGTTTCGTATCTATTCTCTTGTGATTTTTAGTTTTCTTTCACTTTCTTTGTGTTTTTGTGTCGTTGCAGGAGATTGCCAGCGTTGGGGACATATATAGCAGATATCATGAGTCCCCGGAGCAACGGGAGATGCCACACGAGATCCCAAGGGCCAAACATCGAAGAATGCCATATATCAGCCCTCAACCGATCGGGTGGATAGACCCACCTGATCCGTTCGTGCACGCGTATCCGACCCGGACAGGAGCAGTAGTGAAGAAGACCTCACCTGATCGGTTCAGTGATCGGGTGAAAAAGACAGTGCTCTCTGTCTTTTGGAGCTGAAATCCAACCGATCGGGTGACATCTCACCCGATCGGTTCATCTGTGGCCAAATTCTCCCAGCTCACGACCCGACGACATCACCCGATCGGTTCAAGGACCGGGTGATGTATCTCCAAAGCTGAAGACCAAGTCGACATCCGTCTCACCCGATCGGTTGATGCTTCAACCGATCGGGTGGACACTTATCTATATATATTGCAATAGGTTTTCCCAGAAAATGAATCCCAATTTTTTCAGACTGTCGTTTTGGGATTTTGGCGGCTGCAATTTTATTTTGTTTTGTAAGTTCTCTGATTGTCTTGATATTTTAGCATTTCGTTCTTAATACTATTTGCTTAGTAACTCTATTGCTTGATCTTGATTCCAATGGTTAATTTTTATTTTGTTGCTATTTTTGCAATGAATCGTGAGTAGTTCCCCAATCTAGGGCATTGGTGGAAGCCCCTTCGTGGGTTCTCCCTAGAATGACTATATGTTAGGATTTCGATAGGATCTAGGAATTTAGATGGTTACGCAGGGCGTTTTATTGTCATTGGCGGGAGAAAGACCGCCTCTGACCGTCGGGCTAAGGGGAAATAAAATTGGTGTTTGATCCCCTAGCCATAGCTCACACCCCTAGCGTAGACATTGAATCTTAGCACGTGGGAACGGCAGGATGAAATGTTTGGAGTAATCATTGCAAGCTTAGTGCTCCCGGAGTCAATCGGTGTTAATGGACATGGGAATGCCCACCGTCCGAACTCGGTTAGACCTAGCGTATCATCCTGGGCATCGACCAGAATATCGGGCCCATGGGATGCTAGGTATCACTCTTAGAGGCAAAGTCTCACCACCAACCCATAGAATAGATCATATTCCTATCCGTCAGTAGTAATAGAGAGGACACATGATAGGGTGGAAACCAAAGTCCTAGGTTCCCCTTTTATATCTTACATTCTTCGTAGCTCATTTTGTGACAACCAACCGATCGACAGGGCTAGCTCACCCACCAGGTGATCCGGTTCCTACTTGTTAACAAGCACAACACACGCCTCCCTGAGTTAGACCCTCCAAGCCACACTACAAAACCGTGTGCTTATGCTTACAAATATTTAAATCTGGTATCCCCGATCCGATTGCATATATTGCCAAATCTAGGAGATGTCAAGCTTTATGGCGCCGTTGTCGGGGAGGCAACGTGCTTGTTCCTTTTAGGACCCTGTGAACCCTCGAGACTAGTTCACATCCTTACCATGTGATCATTTTAACATTCTTCATCCTTTTTAATTTTACTTGGACATATTGTGTATATTGTGTATATTTGTTGTAGAGGGTTGGTAGACTGTGTCTCTATACCAGCATCGTCATTCCTTATCTCTCCGTTCATACAACTTGTGCTATTAACGTGCTCTCTATCCTTGCAGTCCTCTCACTTTCTTTTTCTTACAGGATTTCTGCTCTTCGGTAAGAATGTCGTGTGCCGTTTCAGGCGATATCTGGACACATGCACCCCACGTCGGCTGTATGGCCCAAAGTCTTGCAGAATCTATGAATACTTCCAGCATCATATCCCTGCTGTCAGCCGCAGTAGAAAATCAGCAAGGGAATCTTGACATCCGTCAACATCCTGCCATGACATTTTTTTGCCTTCCGATGAAGCGGATCTTATTCACATGCCTAGTGCTGGCTTCAGTGAGGGGGAGCTATACGCCTATGGGGAGACTTGTCTGGAGGAATCTATGTCAGGGTTTGTAGAGTACAGTGAGTAGGAATCTGTCCTTTCCTTCCAGACTTCTACTGAGTACCCTGAAAGTTGGGACCATGATGGAAGCAGAGGTGGCGGTGAAGAGCCGACTACTATCGAGACTTGCTTTTGTGTTGAAGAATTTTTACCGGATAGTTGTCTCACATTTGAGATGGAACCAGAGTCTTCCTCCATGGGCTTTACACCACCTTGCAAAATTTTGCCCCACGAACCCATGGTTGAAGGCGAAGTTTCGGATGTTGACATCCCGAAACTATAGGAAGAGGTGCTTTCATTGGATGATGCACAGCTTGAAAAATACACATCGGGGTGCACAAATTCGAGATGAAGGACTTACCCCAGGATTGAAGTATGAATATTTGGGAGAAGATTCGACTCAGCCAGTAATAGTGAACTCCTCGCTACCCGAAGACCAAATGACCAAACTACTTGATGTTCTAAAAACATTTAAGAATGTTTTCGGGTATGCAATTGAAGACCTGAAGGGAGTGAGCTTGGGGCTATGCTCGAACAGGATATTGCTTGAAGATGATCAAGCCTCTTCCATCGAGCCACAACGAAGATTGAATCCCATTTGATGGAAGTGGTCAAGAAGGAGATAGTTAGACTTCTCCAAGCCTGGATCATATACCCTATTTTCTCCAATCGTTGGGTTAGCTCGATACCTGTTGTGCCCAACAAGGGAGGAATGGCGGTCATTCGTAACGAGAAAAACGAGCTTATACCCACGAGGACCGTCACCGGACAACGGATGTGTATCGATTACCGGAAATTGAACAAGGCCACAAGGAAAGATCACTATCCTCTCCGTTTTCTTGATCAGATGCTCGAAAGATAGGCCAAGCACAACTATTTCTGCTTCATGGATGCATACTCTGGCTATCTGCAAATTCCCATCCACAATGATGACCAGGAGAAGACAACTTTTACTTGTCCATTTGGGACGTATGCTTACAGGAGAATGCCATTTGGGCTTTGCAACGCCCCGGCTACATTTCAAAGATTGATGTCCGCAATCTTCTCCGACTACTCCATGGATATAATGGAGGTCTTCATGTATGATTTTTCTGTCTATGGAACGGAATTTGACTCGTGTCTCCGCAACCTGACTAAAGTCCTGGAAAGGTGTCAAGATAAAGGACTAGTTCTAAATTAGGAGAAATACCACTTTATGGTCCAATAAGGAGTCGTACTGGGGCACATTATTTCTTCAAGAGAGATTGAGGTTGACAAGGCAAAAGTAGATGTGATCGAAAAGATTCCACCTCCACTTAACCTTCGGGTAGTCCATGGTGTCTTAGGGCATGCGGGATTCTACCGCCGGTTCATAAAGGACTTCTCTAAAATTTTTAGGCCCTTGACTCAACTCCTCGTGAAGGATACGCCTTTCGTCTACGATGACGAGTGTATGGAAGCTTTCCGCCTTTTGAAGCAAGCCATTATTTCTGCACCTGTGATTCAACCACCCAATTGGAGTCTACCTTTCAAGTTAATATGCGATGCTAGCGACTATGCAGTTGGGGTTGTCTTGGGGTAAAGGAAAGACAAAAGTCTGCACCTCATCTACTATACGAGCAAGACCCTCGACGAAGCCCAAAGGAACTATACGACAACGGAGAAGGAATTGTTGGCCGTCATCCATGCCATGGACAAGTTCCGGTCGTATCTTGTGGGTGCCAAGGTAATCGTGCACACCGATCACGCCGCCCTCAAATACCTTTTGAGCAAGAAGGAGGCCAAGCCATGCCTCATAAGGTGGATTCTCCTCCTCCAGGAATTCGACTTGGAGATCAAGGACAAGAAAGGAGCGGAGAATGTCGTCACCGACCACCTTTCCAGGTTGCCTACTCTCGATCTGAATGCCACCCCTATTGGTGACTCGCTCCCTGACGAGCATCTTTTCTCTATCTCTTCAGTTTGGACTCCATGGTATGCCGACATTGCCAACTATCTGACATGTGCCATCATACCCCACAATGTGACTTATCAGCAAAAGAAGAAATTCTTTCACGAGGTCCGAAAATTCTATTTGCAAGACCCATATCTGTACAAGACTTGCAATGATGGGATGATACGAAGGTGTATTTCCGAAACTGAGGCGACCTCCATAATTTCTCATTGCCATGATCAACAATGTGGAGGCCATGCGAGTACTTATAAGACCACGACGAAGATTCTCCAGAGCGGATTCTACTGGCCGACTCTATTTAAAGACACATATGCTTATATCCAAGCCTACGACAAGTGCCAAAGGACGGAAAACATATCAAAGAGAAACGAAATGCCGCAGCATTACATTTTAGAAGTCGAGATCTTCGATGTTTGGGGAGTCAATTTCATGGGGCCGTTTCCTTCATCCTCTGGAAATCAATATATCTTGGTGGCAGTGGATTATGTGTCCAAGTGGGTGGAGGCGATAGCTAGCCCCACCAATGATTCCCGAGTGGTAGCCAAATTTTTTAAAAAACATTATTTTCCCGAGATTCTACGTGCCTCGAGTCCTAATTAGCGATGAAGAGAGCCACTTAATAAAGAAGAAATTCGAAGCTCGTTTGAAGAAGTACAGAGTGCAGAACCGAATCGGGCGTGCCTATCACCCACAGGCAAGCGGCTTAGGTGGAAGTTTCAAACAGAGAGATAATGATCATACTAGAGAAGATTGTGGCTAGCTCTAGGAAGGATTGGTCACTTAAACTTTTAGATGCGCTCTGGGGCTACAGGACTGCATTCAAGACTCCGATCAGCACGAACCCTTACCGACTTGTCTACGGGAAGGCATGTCATCTGCATGTGGAATTGGAGCACAAGGCGTTTTGGGCCGTCAAGAATCTGAATTTTGACGCCAAGGAGGTTGGAAGCCACCAACAGCTACAACTGAATGAGCTTGACAAGATCCTGTTCAATGCTTACGAAAATGCCCGAATCTACAAAGAGAAGTTGAAGCGGTGGCACGACAAGTGCATTCTGAAGAAAGAATTCAAGGAAGGAGACTTAGTTCTCTTATTCAACTCAAGACTGAGGCTCTTTCCCGGAAAGCTCAAGTCTAAGTGGCCGGGACCCTACCGAGTCCAATTGAGATAATGGGAAGAGATGAACTGTTCAAAGCCAATGAACATCGTTTAAAACACTATGCGATCAGAAAAACTGCAATCTCTCCGGTCGGAATCTCAACGATTGACAGCTTATCTACAAACCCTCCGGATCCGAATTAATCACGAACTGAGGAGTCGAGCTACCGACTATAACCAAGTGCTTCATCGGAGGCAACCCATGTTCTAAACTTATATCGTTTCACTATTAGGATTAGTCTACCAATTTTTTGTGAATAAATGCTGCCATGTGAACTTTCGTTGGGGAACATAGATAAATTTATGTATCTGTGTAGGAAATTGCCCCGACCAGATCGGTTCATGCACCAACCGATCGGGTGGCCAGTATCAGAAGATGGCCATGTATCAGCACATCAGTGAACCGATCGGGTGGAACTTGCGGCTGACCGGGTGGCAGATCGGTTGATGATGACAGAGCTCTCGGGAATTTTTGGTGTTAAATCAACCGATCGATTGTTAAGAAGCTGTGACCAGGTGGCAAATCGGGTGGAGAGCACAGAGCTCTCGGGAAAATTGGGAAGCTGTGAACCGATCGGGTGAAAACTCACCCGATCGGTTTGCTTGTAGCCGCTTTCCAACGAGAAATTTTCGAAGACGACCCATCCGATCGGGTGAACCCTCACCCGATCGGTTCGCCTAACCCTATATATATACTACCCCTCACCCGACCTCATTCACCTGACTTCCAAATTTCAATTCGAACGGTCCATCTCTCCTTCTTCCAAATCGATCTCCTCCATCACTCCCACTACCCCTAAGATCACCCCCCCTTCTTCACGTACTTCCCCACCATCAAAAATCCCCCATCGACCACTTTTAACCGCACATCACCCAAACCCTAACCCTAGTCCCCAATATTCAAGATTTCAGTTCTTGTTGGATTAGCATGCAGCGGCTCCCCAAATCGCTCCATCAAACATCAGGGTATCTAGTGGGGAGTATCTAGCTTGGAGCTGCATCATTGCTGGGTAACCTCCTTCCAAGTTATATGTTTCCCCACTTGTGAGCAATGCTTTGATTTTGTGTTTACTTCCTACATCTACTTTATAATTATTGTAGACATAAACCCCACATGTAATTATTCTTCCCCTACACCATTACCATGTCTGGGAAGGGAAAAGAGCCAGCATCATCATCACGTTGTCATAACCTACACGGCCCTTTTTCCCCATCCTTCCTTGGCATTTGTCCTTCTTCTGAAGAATAATCTGCACGTTTGCACACCCTTCTTCATCGTCCCATGTGACCTACCCTTTTTGCTGATCGCCCCACGCTAGAAACTCTCGGACTTTTGAGGGGCGTAGCCAAACTTTTCGAATGCATTCGGTGCCATTTCCTTCTGCGTACTCACACCCACACGCATCGGAATCTCACACTCGAGTTCCTTTGTTCTCTCGAAGTGTTCGATTGGGGATTCACTTTTCGCGCTTTCAATACCGACTTTTCCATGAATTTTGCCGAGCTTAACAATTCGCTGAATTTCCCTCACCCCGATCATTATGTTGAATGTTCAACCCATGCTAGGTCTGATATCTATTCTTACTTTTGGGGCGCTGGTGTTTGGCAACGATTCACCCGGTATACCACCTTTCCATCGGGGGCACTTGCCTCCTACATCATACACCCATGTTACCGCTTCGCCTACTGCCTCTTTACCGACACCATCTTTTCCTGCGTGGATGTTTCCACGGTGTCTAGGGATGAGATTTTCTTTCTTTATGCCATGTCTCACGATAGGATCCGTGGACATGACCCATTGCACATTAACACCGCTTATTGGATCATCCACGAGATCTTATCTGTTAGTCGTGCAACTTCCAAACCAATTTGTTGTGGTGGGATGATCACCCTAATTGTCAGTCATGTCTTGAGGTTATCGTCCGACCTCCAAATTTTACAAGGACGCACCCGTATCGATCGCGACTACTTGATCGATATCGGAATGATCACTCCTTTCGGCCGCGAACGTGCGGTCTACCTTTCTAGTCCTGACAACACTCCTTTTGCCATCCTTCCAACATCATATTTTGAGCGAATTTCCATTCGTACTTCTCATTTACAGTGGGAGTTCTATCCGGATCCTTGGTATTCCACACTAGTACATTTTCCACCCTTGGATCCTCCAGATTGGCACCCGTGTGTCAGTTCACTCGGAGCCATCATAATTCATCACGACCCACCAATAAATTTTCGACCCTCCTGTGATCCAGCCCGTTGCCCCTCCTTCTCCTGTCGGGACACCATCTCCTTCATCCTTACCATCTTCTTTCGTCAACTATTCCCCACCCCCCTCACCATCCCCCTACCATTCTTCCGACAACAGCTCTGATTGACCTCCCCCTTGCCATTTATTTCTGCATCACATTGATCATATCATTTTGCTAGCATTTTCATGATCAGCTTGGGGGAAATCGATTTTTGTGCATATTGTCGTGTGATGTCTTTGTTGTGTTTTTTATATGTGTTCTTTGGATGTGTTTTTCTATCTTTTGTTTGTGTGTTTCTTTTACTTTATTTTTCTATTTCGTTTGTATGTCTTTCATGTTTTCAATTTTTTTGTGTCGTTGTGTACTTCCCTCCCATTTTCATTGCCCTCCCGTATTTACTCTTAATGCATTGAGGGCAATGCAAGATTCAGCTTGGGGGGAGTTGCACTTTGTGCGTCAGTTGTGTCTTTTTCACCATTTTGACTCATTTTCATCGTGTTTTTCTTTTTCTTTCTTTCTTTTTATTCTCCCTCTCCTAGAGATGACCCCACATAATGAACTGCCACGGAACTACACACACACTTAGCTTAGCTACGATTATCACATTCACTAACCCTAGGAAGCCGAGTCCTATTGCATTGCATGCTTCGTGGGTCACTTTGCTTTTGTGTGAGTTGTTTGTCGTGACTAGCTAGTGGTGTGCTTCTTCGTTGTGATTTTGTTTTATATGCATGTCCTTGGTTGACCCCTAGGCTATCATGCTTCAATTTCGAATATGCGGTATTTTGCCTCATTGTATGCTTCTCTATGCATGAATAATATATATATATATATATATTATGCTTCAATTCGTATGTTTCCGGACTCTACCAATAGGACTAGGATAACCCATTTTGCTTATGCTCTGATTTAAGAGAAAATTTTTCCTTTGCCCAAGTGTTTAGAATTCGATTTCTTTTTTGTTTTACTTAATGCAAATCCCCTCGTCGTGTACAGTTCTCCCACTTGGGAGAGTACACAAATATATAGCCAAAAATCCAAAAGCCCAAAAAGAAAAAAAGAGAGAAGAAAAATCCAAAAAGAAAAGACAAGACAAGGAAATGTATAGCCAAAAGTCCAAAAAAATACAAATACCCAAAACCCAAAAAATTCCCGTTGTGAATACCATTCCTATCCACTGTGAATAAAGGGAAGGCGAAAATTCGCACCGAGTGTTCTACTACACACCTTCTCAACCACATTCGTTTTAGAACACACTTGGCATAGGAATTTTCTAGCGATTATCTAGGCAATAGTGCGGTGATCTTCTAGTTCCTAACAGTGGAGTCCCTGACACATGATACGCTTTAATTCTTATTATACTCTTATGCATGCTTGAGCTATTATTCACCGCTTATTCGAATTGAATCGATGTTTAGGTCATTCCTTGGGTATGTGTATATCGAGCTTTACTACACAATTTAGATAGTGACACCGTATGCTAGCTCACGACCTCACTCACTCGTGCTTCAACGCGTGGGCCCGCGACACTTATATGGACTCAAATTCCTGGGTTTAGTGATGTGTTTATCGCATGCTTGCTTAGTGTGGCATGATTGATTTCGTTGGCTCTGACGGGCGATCTAGGATTCTGTTTTCTTTATTTATGTTTCTTCGTTTCTATTTTTTCCTCTGAGCTCCTACTCTCACTCGTCTTCCTCGAGGACGCAGAAGGGTTCAGCTTGGGGGATTTTGACGTGCGTTTATATTTTATATATTCACGCACGTCTTCTTCATGATTTTCTGTTGTTTTCCGGTGTTTCGTATCCATTCTCATGTGATTTTTAGTTTTCTTTCACTTTCTTTGTGTTTTTATGTCGTTGCAGGAGATTGCCAGCGTTAGGGACATATATAGCAGATATCATGAGTCCCCGGAGCAACGGGAGGTGCCACGCGTGATCCTAAGGGCCAAACATCGAAGAATGCCATATATCAGCCCTCAACCGATCGGGTGGACAGACCCACCTGATCAGTTCGTGCAAGCGTATCCGACCTGGACAGGAGCAGCAGTGACGAAGGCCTCACCCGATCGGTTCAGTGATCGGGTGAAAACGACAGTGCTCTCTGTCTTTTGGAGCTGAAATCCAACCGATCGGGTTACATCTCACCTGATCTGTTCATCTATAGCCGAATTCTCCCAGCTCACGACCCGATGACATCACCCGATCGGTTCAGCGACCGGGTGATGTATCTCCAAAGCTGAAGACCAAGTCGACATCCGTCTCACCCGATCGGTTGATGCTTCAACCGATCAGGTGGATGCTTATCTATATATATTTCCCTAGGTTTTCCCAGAAAATGAATCCCCATTTTTTCAGACTGTCTTTTTGGGATTTTGGCGGCTGCAATTTTATTTTGTTTTGTAAGTTCTTTGATTGTCTTGAAATTTTAACATTTCATTCTTAATACTATTTGCTCTGTAACTTTATTGCTTGATCTTGATTCCAGTGGTTAAATTTTGTTGTGTTGCTATTTTTGCAATGAATAGTGTGTATTATCCCAATCTATGGCATTGGTGGAAGCCCCTTCGTGGGTTCTCCCTAGAACGACTATATGATTAGGATTTCGATAGGATCTTGGAATCTAGATGGTTACGCTGGGCGTTTTATTGTCATTGGCGGGAGAAAGACCGCATCTGACTGTCGGGCCAAGGGGAAATAAAATTGGCATTTGATCCCCTAGCCACAGCTCACACCCCTAGCGTAGACATTGAATCCTAGCGCGTGAAAATGGCAGGATGAAATGTTGGGAGTAATCGTTTCGAGCTTAGTGCTCTGGAGTCGGTCGGTGTTAATGGACATGGGAATGCACACCGTTCGAATGTGGGTAGACCTAGCGTATCATCCTGGGCATCGACCGGAATATCGGGCTCATGGGACGCTAGGTATCACTCGTAAAGGCAACGTCTCACCACTAAACCCTAGAATCGATCGTATTCCTATCTATCGGTCGTAATAGAGAGGACACATGATAGGGTGGAAACCAAAGTCCTAGGTTCCCCTTTTATATCTTACATTCTTCGTAGCTCATTTCGTGATAACCAACCGATCGACAGGGCTAGCTCACCCACCGGGTGATCCAGTTCCTACTTGTTAACAAGCACAACACATGCCTCCCTGAGTTTAACCCCCAAGCCACACTACAACACCGTACACTTGTGGTTACAAATATTTAAATCTGGTATCCCCGATCCTACTACATATAGTGCCAAATCTAGGGGACGTCATACATCACGGGGTTCTGAAATACTTCTTCAGCTATGAACTCTTCCACGAGCTCATCCTCCACCAAATCAAGATACCCGACGTCCGCAGCAGGCTCCCTCTCCATCATCAGCTTAGGTAGATGAAACTCGGCTTCAATGTTTCCAACATTGAGGAGAGCATGTCTTCTTGCACGTCTATCAGCACTTCAGCCGTCGCCATAAACAGGCGACATATAATTAGCTGTGATCCTTAATCTTCCAACATGTCCATAATAACAAAATCCACCGTCATGCTCACCCCATCGGGAATCTGTAGGATGACGTCCCTAGCCACTCCGACCAGGTGCGTCACCGACATATCTGCGAGCTTGATGGTCATAGCCGTCGGCTCTAACTCTGTCCCGATGTTGAGGTGACGAAAGGTGGACAAAGGCATCAGGCTGATGCTTGCCCTCAAATCTATTAAGGCCATATGGATGGGGATGCCACTTATGGAGCAAGGGACGGTGAAGCTCCCTGGATTTGGGAGCTTCTTCAGCAACTTGTTGCTTCTGAGAAATGATGACGGTTGCTCTGCAAACAAAACATGTTCTGGCTTTCTCTTCCCCGAGATTAGTTCCTTACGGAACTTTGCATACGTGGGTATCTCCATGAGGGCATCGATGAATGTAATATTCAGCTCCACTCCCTCAGAAGCTCTATGAACTTGGCGTACTTCTCCACCATTTTGGCCTTAGGTAATCTACTCGGGAATGGAACTGGAGCGGGGCGATCCTTCGGCTTCTCCATGGGCCTTGCCCTTTCCTTGATCACTTCCTCCACTACGGGAGGGCTATCTCTCTCAACAGTGGTAGGCTGCTCCTTAGCCTCAATATCTCCACCATCAATAACCGGTGTGAGCTCACCTATCACCTCCTCGGGTGATGCAGCTGTGAGAATCATCACCGACGGCTTCGGATCCATCGTCGATAGGCCACTATGGGTGGTGATGTCACAGCCGCTCTCCCTGGGGTTCTTCTTTGACTGATCGGTGAGCTTTCCTTGGGACCGTGCCATCTGACTCATCTGCTCCTTCAGCTAATCCATCGTGGTGGAAATTTTCTTGCTGCGGGCTGCATGGTCTAGATTGAGCTTTGCCTTCTCCTCAATGAATCTCTACAAGGTGGCCTCCAAGGAGGATTTCTGCTGAGCTGGAGGAGGAGCGGTCAAAGCAAGTCACTGCTGACGCTGTTGTTGGTACCCCGGCGGTCTATAAGGGGCATACGACTTCTGCCCTAACTGATGATGATGTGGTTGATATTGATGATGTTGATACTGTTGTGGCTACTACTACTACTGATACTACTATGCTCTGCTACTATTCCCGTACAAGAAACCAGGGTGGTTTATCCAGGACGGGTTCCCAAAAGCTCCCATGTTTCATCCTCTATTATTGGAGGTGTAGTTGGACTCCTCTGTTGTTGCAGGAGGTGCCTGGTAAGAGTATGTCTCGCCATTAGATCCCTTATATATGTATCTCTCGTAAGCAGCGTATGTATTGGCGGGGGGGAGCTGGCCCTGACATCGAGTCGGTGCTCCAATCTGGCCATCTGCTTTGTAAAGGATTCGAGACAGCTATCAAAAATAGCCGCCTCACTGACTTCGTATCGCCCTCCTCCTGGGGACTTGGCAATAGTCGGGGTAGACCTGTCGTCCCCCCTTTGTTGGTTGTTGGCTGCCATGGCCTCAAGGATACTCATGGCTTTATCTAGATCTTTCACCATTATGGCTCCATTTGTCGTAGCATCCACAATCATCCTCGTGTCTGAACGTATTCCATTGTATAAAGATAGGACCAAGTACCACGTGGCGATGCGATGGTTCGGACACTGATGCTAGATGTCCTTGTATCGTTCCCAAGCGTCATACAAAGACTCCTAGTACCAATGCTTGAGATTGGTGATTTGGTTCCGAAGATGCAGCATCTTCGAAAGAGGGAAGTATTTGGTGATGAAGGCCTCCGCCAGCTGCTCCCATGTCGTGAAGGTGCCGGACACTTGGGACGTCAGCCAATAGTGGGCCTTATCCTTCAAGGTGAAGGGGAAGAGCTGCAACCTGATCGCATCATGTAACGGTCGGTACCCACTATTCATTATACGGCGGTGCGTATAGCAATTTTGGGTACCTGATTGGTTTTGTTGCTTTGTATGTGAGTCGTGTTGTGTGTCGATAGGGTCGTAGCACTTTGGTTGCATCCTTGGCGAGCCAACCCCGACGTGTGCCCAACTTGGATTCACTAGCACCAGTGGACCCTGTATCCTTATACGCTTCTCGTGCACGTATTCTCGTTCGTGCACGTATTTATTTTAGACTTTGTCCGTAACCAAATCCTATAGTGTGATATGCCGTTGTGATCCTCTCTGAGAGTATTAAAATTGTGGTGTTAAATGGGAACGTCATTTCACGGGTCGTTCTCCCACGATTCGACCTTGTTTGTGGAGACGTCACGATTTTAACTCTTGTCGTGAGGCCTTTCTATTTATAATTTCGTTTCTCGTCGTCGAAATTGTGATCCGTCTTCTCTGTCTTCTTTCTCTCGTTGTCCCGGTCATCCCAGTATTTATCTTACAATTTTCAGGTACCGTTTGACCCGCTTTCACTTTTTGCCCAACCTATTATTGATTTAACCCTAAGTATCATATGTCACTTATCCTCTATTATTTATTAATACTCTTAATCTTCCCCAATTTTGACTTGGCCCTTTTAACCCCCTCAGAGCCGCACACAACACTGGAGAGAGAGGGTAGGAGAATTCGTGTCTTTTAATAATAATAATATTATAACAATTTTCTTATCCCAATTCATTATAACCCTACATTAGCCCCTAGCCCATGTACTGCTCTGCACACGTGATTGCCAGCCCTCACCTTTCAGATATTGTTTTAAAACCCCAACTAGGCCCAACCCAATACCCGATAGCCTAGGGTTTATATTTTCTGTTCCACTTCGTTTCTTCCCAGCGCCGTCATACACGCACACGCAAGCTCCCACGCCGCGCCCTTCATCTTCGACCTAGACTCATCGCCGCCCGCAGCTTCTCCCCTCCGCCGTGATCCCCGGGCCGCCAGTCACCCCCATTGCCGGCATCTCCTCCCCCTTCACCCCACAAGACAGCCCGCACGCCCATGGCCTCTGCATCAGCTTCTCCGGCCTCCACTGCCGGAAAACACCAGCCGGCCATCCCTTCACCTCCCTCCTCCACGAACAGAGCCGCAACCCCGCTCCTTGTTGCACCGCCTTAGGTTGCCGGACCTCCCTTAAACCCCTGCCGCAACCGCCCCGGCGCAGACAGCGACTTCCCTTGGCCTCCGACGTGCATCAACGGCGTGTTAGTGTTTCCCAGGCTGTTGCCGACTCCCTTGCGCCGCTACAACATCTCCTAGCAGTTGTCCTCGCGTGAAGACGTCTCTCTAAGCCATAGACGACTCACGACGTTCCCCGGAAGCTTCGTTGAGGATCTCCCTTCACAATGGTTGGTAACGTTCGTTATTGCACTTATAAAATCCATTGCTATTAGTTGTTGAAACCGTTATAGGTGATTATCAGTTTAGTAACATTAATATTGATGCTAATTTGTTTATTATTTGGGGTGATTATTCGCGTACGTGACTATATGCTATGATATGTGTAGGCCATGTTATAACTTGTAAGCTATCCTAGTTTAACTAGACTATTAAATTGAACTAGACCCATTAGTAATCTTGTCGTCCCGTTGCTAATAATGATTATAGGGTTAATAACTCGTTTAGACGACTTATAGTTCACTTTTAGCCTAGGTTATTTATTTAATTGTTGTTAAATTGTTGTAATAGCATCGTGACGTTTATCGTATTAATCATTTTAGTAATCATTATTATTGATGGTGTCGCCTATCTTGGACTAGAAATCTAATTAAAATTGTTTCCGTTAGACGTCCAAGGTTGCCTAATGATTTTTAGTTCCGTCGTAACGATCTTACTTATGCACGTGATTTACCACAGAGTATCCGTCTTTCCACACCAAATGCACTTCAGGGATCCAACCCCTGACGTCGCTACCCGACATCAGAGTAGCTCTCGCGTCATGTTGAGGTAAGTCTCTCTCCATAGGAACCCACATCGCATGTTAACAAGATAAAAACAATAATTTTATTGTGTTGGTTAATTCACTAATTGAAGATAATGCATACGGGACTGTAGGTTGGTGTGATGATTGGTGTTTGGACACATAGGCAGTACTGGTCTCCTCGATCTTGTGACTATCAGCACGCCGCTTTCAGGCAAGTGAAACTAGCCAACTTTTGCTTAGGGCCATGGTTTTAGGCCGCTTCATTGCTTTTAGCGTAAAAGAGACTAGACAGTGAAATGATAGCTGTCTAGACGCAACTTTAAGATCTAGCTTGACAACGAAGCTAGATCTATCACCCTGCCATGTCATTCATGCATTGCTATCTGCTACGTTTAAATTCCTTATCTGTACGCACTTTTAACTGCCATGCATTGCATCTTACATGACATCCAAGGTGATTGTTGCATTCGTAGCATACGCTACAATACTTGTACTTCCTTGTCCCGGCTAGGTGCACCCCAATGCCATCATGAAAAATACTTCCTTGACTCGTGATCCAGAAGCGGGCCATATGTGTTGGTCAAAAGCCAATGCCCGACTTCCTTGCTGAGGCTAGGTGCACCCCTATGCCATCATGAAAAACACTTCCTGGCCCATGATCCAGAAGCGAGCATACGTGTTTGGGGGTAAGGCCCTGGCTTGATACACGTGGAGGGGTAGGATAAGCGATCACTTGAGCTAGGAGTTGTCCACGCAGCCACTCTAGCCAAACGGCGTAATCTCTGTGCACGACGTGCTTACTAGGCTTGTCCTTGTACTTGTGTTTGTTCTGGTAAAACTTGATATCCAACCATGATTTAAATGCCAATTTCCATGCCATGCTCGTACTTTAATTTACTTGTTGCACTCATGCTATATCTGCCATGTCATTTCATCATGCTAGAACTGCTAGGTTGTTTAACTTTCACTTTCAGTTTCATTGCACAAGTCTCTTGTAGACTTGCTGACATGTGCCCCTTGCTCTTTTGGGTGTCACATGTGAGACCCTGAGCCAGAGACCGTTGCTGAGTACGTTGTAATTGATGATACTGACGCTAAGCCCAAGTCTGTCCAGGAGGAGTTCGTGGTTACCGGTGACCATTCTTAGTGACCTTGCTGAGCTTCCTTTTGTTTTAGGATTTCTGTTAGTTGTCGATGCGTGTCACCTTTACTTTGTACGTTGTACTTTTGTTGGCCATGCTGGGACCTTTTAGATTATTTTCTTTTAGCCTGGTGGCTTTTCTGCGATGTTGGAGTTTATTATTATGGATATTCTGAGATTTCTCTTTTGTCTCATTTCCTTATTATTACCTTTGTTTCATTTCGCGTTGCAAGGACCTGCTATTTAAAGTTGATTGACGCTTATCGGACTTGCAGCTTCATAGCTTCAAGTCTGAGCGGTCCTTCTCACGCTTCGCCTCCATATTTTTGGGAAGCGGGGCATGACAGGTTTTGTTGGTGGCCCATGCAGGTCTGTCTTACAACTGCGAATTATCGGAGCAACGATAATAACTATGGAGTGTCCATTAAATAAATTGCAACATCCGAGCCATAAGTGTAGTGCCCTGTATAGCTACTGCACACGTACTAGAGGGGGGTGAATAGTACTTAAAATAATTAAGAGAGTTATTCCTAGCTATTGTGCAATGAACAAACGAAAATGCAGAATTGAACAACAATCAACAGGAATTAAAACACACGCAAACAAAGTATGTTACTGGGTTCGGATCCACCCAAGTCTCCCCGACTTGTTCCTGGTGATCCTACGTCCCAACCACCCGGATCCCCTCCGGATACTTGAGTTAGAAACCCTAACTCAAGATTTCCACTAACCCACTTGCGGAAACCCCACAAGTGCAATCGACCTACAATCGATGTCCGTGAATCCCACAACCCGGGATCACGCAAACTCTCACAACCGAGAGTGTACACCAATTCAAAGAAATGAAATGAAATAAACACTTACCTACAAAATCCTATGCCTTGAGTAAATCTTACCAAATTAGGGCAAGGAGGGATTTTGAGGAAGATGATGCCACCAAACCCTAGCTTCAAGAAGATGACCAGCAATGGAAGCCTAGGGTGGAGTATGGTGACTTGAATCAAGCTCTTGGCTTGAGAAGCTCACAATGGAGAGAATCTCTCTTGAGGAATTAGGGCTCAAGGTGTTGAGGGAGAGATTCTTGTGAGGGAGAGAGAGCTTTGAAATAGCTTGGGAGAGCTCTTCTCTTAGGTCTGAAATTGCTTGGAAATAGGACCTCTAACCTTGCCTCAAACGAATCAGGTTTGTATTTATAGAGGCAAGGAAAATCATGTTGGAAAAGATCCCAACGGCTCTATTCTGAACCAGACTAGTCGGTCAAAGAAGGATCACTGACCAACTAGTTCATCAACTAGTCGGTCGGTGATACAACGTAGACCGACTAACGGTTGAACAACCAAAAGATCGAAGTACAGGAGATGCCAACTAATCGGTCTAAGAAGACTTGCCGACCGACTAGTTCCACAACTAGTCGGTTGGTGAATGATCTTTGACCGACTAATAGTCGAAATAGAGTAGGTTGACTTCAAGATGAATTAGTCGGTTTAATAACAAATGCTGATCGACTAGTTTCTCAACTAGTCGGTCGACAAACGTTCTTTGACCGACTAACTCGAAACAGTAACTCAGGCTGTACAGAGGCAAGCTCAACTAGTCGGTCAAAGAAGGATTCCTAACTGACTAAATCGTCATCTAGTCGGTCGGTGATTCTTCTTTGACCGACTAATTGATCAACCTGGAATGAGCTGAATTTAGCAAGGCATCTAGTCGGTTCATGTAGAGTTGCAGACCGACTAGATCGTCATCTAGTCGGTTGGTGACTCTTCTTGAACTAACTAACATGCACTCGATGCCGAGGGAAGAAGTGATAGGCTTCGGGAAAGTTTCTAATGGCTTCTATGATAATCCTAGCTCTAAGATATGAGCGAAATGCAGTTTATATTGTAAGTCCTACTCAAGGCTTAACATTCTAAACTAGAAGCTAGAAGACAATAAATAATACATGACGAACCGTCTTCAAAGCTTCAATCTTCATTCCTCTTGACTTCAATATTGCTCCTTGAGCTTCAACGAAGCATCAGGCACTCGATCACGCGTATTGAGAAGTCTTGAGACGTCGCTTTAGATGTACGTAGTATTTTGGCGACGATCTCCATAACTGCGCTCACAAATAAGTTAGAATACATTATTTATGTTTGCTCATCATCCAAAACCAAATCCAGGGAATCAATACACAACAATAAGCCTTGAGTCTAGTCGTTTCCTATGTCACTAGGTGGTAAGAAGACTTAGTTAGACGTCTGTGCTTGCTAGTTAGAGGCCCCTGATTGTTAGATAGACTCCTTGCTAGGAATTGATTTAATCGTCGTAAGAGTTACCTTAGTGGTTCCTGTCTAGCTCTGACCATGATAGACTTCTACAATTCTTTTAGTCGTTCCCTTGGGTTCGTCGACTTCTGCCCAAGCCGAACACAGTTCATTAAGGTCTAGTTCCTTAGAAAGCCTTAGGGCCAAGTTTCCTGAACTTTAGTTGGTCGACCGTAGGAGTTCCTCGTAGATTTTCCTGAGTCATATCCTAGGCGTGTTTATGTTCGATCGTGCGACCAAATTCCTTGCATCGATTCACGTGATCACCACAATACGATACTCGTTGATCTTTCGAATGTCCTCTTTCGCAAAGCTTGATTTTTCCAAAGTTATTTTTCCCTTATTAAAAGTTTTCGCTAAGTCAAAATTTTGATTAAACTCGTTTAAAAAGTTTTAATATGTATATACTTAGACTTCATACCCTTCCTCTGATTTAAATTCATTTTTTATTTTATTTCAAAACTCTTGTCGAGAACTTCATATGCTAATTTTATTCTGAACCGGACTCCTTTTTTTTCTAAATCAATTTATAATTTTCTCTTCTTGCTTATGTTAATGAAACTTATTCGAATAACTCATCGTATTTACCATTAATATACTTTTCGAAGTTACATGGAATTTCAGCTTTCAGCGTGTCGATTTTAATACTCATCATTTTCCTACTTCAAAATTTTTGTAAAATACTATCTCCATTTTAATTTATTCTCTAATGCAGAACAATTCATTCACCCCCATGCTCATTATTTTGCGTCTAATCCTATGTCGTGATTTAACTTTCATACTACCCTTTTTACGGTTTATAAGGATGTTATTATAATTTTATTTTAAAATTTGCATCGTAATATATCCTTATTTTATATATTTCCTCCCTACTTGATTATTCTGAATTATATTCTGTTCCATCCAACCAAGCTATTACCTTACATGTCGCCTCACCTGAACCCGTTTATTCCGTTCTTGTTTCATTTCGATTTCATTTTCGGTCCCCCACTATCGTTTGGTTATCACGTTTGTGCTTACCATTGCCAACATTAACCTTAATAACGTATGGTGGGCCCATTGGTATGGATTGTGATGTCGTTGTAGTGCATATAATTACATGGTATTTATGAAATTGTATGTGTGTTAGTATTTATAGATATGTGTGTGGATGGCTATACCACTCTAGGGACATCTGTGTATTTAAGGATCAGTGTTGGAATATCTAATGGGGTGCATGTAGTTGGAGATACTTATAATGGTTGAAATAATATGTTGGTAAGCTATGTGTATGACTAGGGGTGATAATAATAGGTGTACGTATAGTTAAGTGAGTAGGTCTATTGTATGACCTATATGTTAGTACGTGTGAGTATGTGCTCGTACGTAGTTACGTATTGTGCTTAGACATAAGTAGTTATGTATTTGCTGCATAAGTATATAGGTGATATACATATGGTAGTAAGATTAAAATTTTGATTGGTATTGCTTGCTTTTACGGGATGTTGTATGCATGTATACCAGGAGGCATACACGATTATTGCATATCTTAAATATGTATGAAGTAGATGTGTTGGTGTATTAATTATAGGTAGATGGGTATGGTGTGAATATATGAACTACATGTGTGTGACTATACGGTGAATGCATGTATTAGGGAGAGTATAATAATCATACGTGTGCTGATGTCTGTATTATTATTATGATATATAAAGTGATTGAACTATGTGAGTGTTACCTGACTGAATATTAGGTGTGATTGACATATGGTATGCATATGGTTGTATTGGTGGATATGTACACATCGGAGCGGTATTGGTATAGGTATAGCTACCGTGTTACGTATATGGAGTATTCTGATATGTGTTTTGAGTCTCACTCAAGCTTGAGTGGGTATACTCTTGGTATATTGTTATTTATGCATGTGGCTTGCGTGTAATACATGAATATAGCAATGTTTGATGTATGTATAGTGATAGGATTGTTTGTGCCTGGTTGTGTTACGCACACGATTGTGGGTCGCTATACCAGTATATAGTTATAGGTGTTGGTCTTGTGGTATAGTTATTTACTAAGGACTTGCTTGTGTGATCGTATCTGTGCTAGCTAAACTTGGTGTGTAGATGTGCTGAATATATAATGGTACGATTGGTATATGTGAATGAAATGTTAGCGTGTATGGGTGTGCACCATGCACGAGTAAGTATGTGACTGGTTATAAGTTTTGGTGACAATGGTATGGGTGGCGTATCGTGAATATAGTTATAGGACCGTCTGTGACGTGAATACGTGTTGAAATATTTGCATGCAATTGAATGAATATATAATTGTGAAATTATAGTAGTAAACTTGATATAATAATGGTATGGTGTGACTACTTGAGTTGATGTGTCTGGTATTTGATGTATACTAGGAAATATTAGGGAGTAGTATACCCATGTTTGATTTGTGCATAGGTAGTTATCTATACGTAGAGCAATGATTGTATTTGCTAGTATGAAACTATTCTTATGTGAGTATCTGAATTATTGTTTTATGCTAGGTAAGTGACCACGTGCCCCGGCTTGCTATCCGTAAATGGCCGGGGGACCCGCGTGGGGGTTTAGAAATTTGTAACCGCAAGCGCACGGTGTTGTAGTGTGGCTTGGGGGTCTAACACGGGGAGGCTAGGATGTGCTTGTGTCAAGGAGGACCAAAATCACCCCGTGGGCGAGCTAGCCCGAATCGGTAAATGGTTGTCACGAAAAGGAATGAAGGGTATGAACAATAAGAAAATAAACCCGGGACTTTGGTTTCCACTCCAACGAGCGACTCTCGCCGATACGGCCTACGGGTGGGATAGCGATCGGAATTAGGGTCTAATGGTGAGACGTTGCCTCTGAAAGTGGTACCGACATCCCATGGGCCCGATATTCCGGTCGGTGCCCAGGATGATACACCGGACTTCCCGGATTCGATCAGTGGGCACTCCCGTGTCCATTAACACTGATCGATTCCGGGAGCACTAAGCT
>JAULAV010003746.1:0-182997 GCA_030789695.1 Scilla litardierei
CTTACCACATTATCTGCTGCACACACTACATGCCACCGCTTTTTGCACTATGCTTGACATACTCATGCTTTAACTATTGTGTCACTCATATTATCATAAAATGTTTTTGAAAACCTTGCCGAGGGTCAGTTATCATAATTTTCTAAATCTTGCCGAGCGACCCTCGCTGACGTATATTTCTTGTCTTGTGAAATATACGTCAGGTATTAGACAGGTTCACAGAGGAGTTTGCTTAGAGACTAAACAGGTTGATCTGGAGTGCCCTGCTGCTGAGTGTACCGTCGCTGAGAAGCATTTGTGTCTTCGTATCATTTGTACTTTGTTAATTCTTTCACAACTTGTATGGGCTCTATGACCCTCCTTTATTCATTCATTGTTGTAATCTATTTCTGAGACTTGAGATTGTAATTAATTAAATTATCTGTGTTGTTTGAGCTGCATGCAAGACCCTGCAGGATGTTATCACACAGACGCGTAATGTGCTTAAACCAAGGAGGAAGGAAAAGAAAAAGTATCTCCTTCTTGTTTTAAGCACATGCGGGCCTTCGTTTCGTCCTCGCGGGCACATGGGCTCTCTGCTGTAATGGCTGAGCAGCAATAGGTCCCCGCCAAGGCTGCTTCGACCTCGGGCACTCTCTGATGGTGTGGGCAGGATCTCCGCAGACAATACACTGCCCCAAGAACCTCCTACACTGATCTCTGAGGTGTCCAGTCTTGCCACAAAAATGGCAAGTCTTCAGAATAGGCCCTCCTGGCCTCTTGAACTGCACCGGATGATTAGGCTTGAAACCAGGCCTAACCACCACCCTGGCCTGCTCCATAGGCCTCTTACCAGCTCCTGAAACATGTCCCCTCATCTGGTTCAAATTCAACTCCTGCCGCCTCGCAGCAACCAGGACCTTCTGGTATGTCTTCAGGTCAGAAGAGGTCACAAAGCTCTGAAGCTCCAAGGCAAGTCCATGAAGAAATCGCTGAGCTTTCTCATCGGCATCTTGCACCATCTTCGGTGCAAACCGACTGAGCCTCGTGAACTCCTGGTGGTACTGATCCACCGACAAGCTCCCTTGCTTCAGATCTATGAAGCGCTGTAGCATCGCCTGCCTTGCAGCCCTGGGGAAGAACTCTCCATCAAATCTGGCCTTGAAGGTAGCCCAAACTATAGACACCTCCAACATCTTCTCCTCAGCATCCCACCAGTTTCTGGCATTGTCCTTCAACTGTCTCTTGGCCAAATCAACCCATCCAGCCGGGTTAATCTTCGCCATCGCCAGGTTATCCTCAATGTTCCTCATCCACTCGTCCGCAGCCAAAGGACCTTCAGAACCATCGAAATATGCAGGACCCAGCTCCCTAAACTGTTTCGCTCCAGGCTCAGGGCGAGGGGCTTCCACTGCCCGAGCAGCTCGAGCGGCCGGAGCATTCTGGACCTGCAGCAGCACGCCCTGCTGAACCTGCATCATCTGCATCATCATCCTCATCATCTCCCCATTAGTGGGCTCCCGCTCAGGTTCCTCAACATGAGGGAGCGCACCACCACCAGCACGGGTATTCCGCCTTCCTGCCATCTAGTGACACAGAAAATGAAACAATTAGACTCATAGCTTAGGGCTCGGATGTCGAATTTATTTGTTGGACAATCTTATATTATTATCGTTATCCCGATAATTGCAGTTACAGAGGACCTGCATAGGCCACCACTAAAACCTGTCACGCCACGCTTCCCTAAAATGGAGACGAGACGTGAGAAGGTCCGCTCAGATGTGGAGCTGTGAAGCTGCATGCCTGATAAGCGTCAATTTAGTATAAGCAGGTCCCTGTAAACGCAAACAGAACAACAACAACAATAATAATAAAACGAGACGGATATGAAATACCAATCCCAAAGTTTGTCCACAAAATATTCAACATCACAGAAAAAGCCACCAGGCTAACCGGAAAGAGTCTAAAGGCCCAGAACAAGGCCAAACAAAAGACAAACACAAACAGGGTATCAAACTAGGTGCCACGCACCGACAACCTAAGCAATCTAACAACACCAAATATAGTCACTAAGACTGATCTCCAGTGTCTACGAAGTCCTCGATCAACGTGGGTTCTGACTCAGCGTCAGCGAACACCACGTCCACATCAAGTAACTCAGGTTCAGGCTCTAACATGTGTCACCCAAAAGAGAAAAGGGGCACATGTCAACAAGTCGAAAGACTTGTGCAAGGAAACTGAAAGAAAGGTAAACTAACAACCTAGCAGTTAAAGTATGGTGCATGGCAAGTAAATTAAGGTGGTAACAAGTAAAGTAAAGTACAAGTAGCAAGTGGTAGTTGTGACATGTAATGTCAAGTAACAAGTACAAGTACAAGGGATCACCCACACATGGATGCCCTATTGCCCGCAAGCTGTATTCATGTCCAAGGGATCACTCAGAGAGTGCCCTATTGCCCGCAGGCTGTGTTGAGCTCGTTTTCTGGACCACGAGCCAGAATTGTAATTGGCCTAGGGTTGTGCCCGCAGAACGGGTGCCTAGCCGGAACAAATAGTACACGTATGTAGCGAAGCTAAGCAATCACGATGAGTGTTCAAGCATGCAATGACATGGCAGATATTCGCGTACCGTTAATTGAAATTAAACGTGACAGGCAAAATGCAATAGCAGTTAAGGATGCATGGATGACATGAACAGTTAATACGCGTACCGTTAAGGGAAAGTAAACGTGACATACAAGCATGATGAAGGTGACGGACCAAGCTTCGTTGTCAAGCTAGGTCAATGGCGTCTAGACGGCTATCCTTTCACCGTCTAGTCTCTTTTACGCTAAAGCCAGGAAATGACCTAAGACATGGCCCAAATCAAGAGATGCAAGTTTCACTTGCCTGATACCGGGATTGACGAGCAATGAAGATCGTCACACAAGCTAACTACGGAATAGATCACTGTTATAGCAAAACAATTATTAGAACAACGATTCTAAATCGATTTCTTAATAGAATCCTAATTGTCTAATAATCCATTTTATTAGGGTTTCACAAATGTCAATGTGGGTTATGCTAAAACTAAAGAATCGAGTATTACCGTGAAGAAGCGGAGGAACGATGCCGAGCAACCACGGCAACGGAAGAACGATCCGGCTTAGATCTGGAAATGAGGGAAAAATCTGGAGAAATTTGTTTGGGTATGGATTTTGGGGGTGTGATGAAAGTTTGAGGAAGATGAGAGGTAGAATGTGTTAAGTGAGGGTTTGGATGATGGATTTTGGGCTTGGGATGAAGGAATAAGGGTTTGAGGTAGTAGGGGGCTCAATGGGGGAGAAATTAGGTTTAGAGAAGAAGAAGAAGAAGAAGAAGAAGAAAACGTTTGGAGGGGTATTTATAGAGTTTGGTGGCGGCTAGGGCAAAACTAGGGTTTCCTGTACTGTTTAGTCGGTCAAAGAGCAACCACTGACCGACTAGTTTGGGAACTAGTCGGTCGGTTGACCAACGCAGACCGACTAAGTGTAAACAGTAACCCCTGACGAAAACCTGAACTAAGAGTTAGTCGGTCAAAGAACAACTACTGACCGACTAGTTTGACATCTAGTCGGTCGACGAACGTTCTTAGACCGACTAAGAGTAAACAGTAACTAGTGTCAAAAATAATTAAAGAGTTAGTCGGTTAAAGAAGCATTGCTGACCGACTAGTTTGCAACCTAGTCGGTCGACCAACGTTCTTAGACCGACTAACGATAAACAGTAACTCCTGAATAAATTTCAAAGCCCACTAGTCGGTTCAAGAAGGTTTTCCGACCGACTGGATCGTCATCTAGTCGGTCGGTGCCCCTTCTTACACCGGCTAATGTGCACTGAAAGTTCCGAAATGGAGCACGAAGCTCTGGGATGGTTTCCTAAGTCTCCTAGGCTCGTTCTAACTCTAAGATATCGACGTTATGAAGCCCGTCACGAATGAATTACTTCAAACACGCCGACCGACGGAAGAATCTAGAGAATCACGACGAAACGAACGAAAATGAAAACTACGGAGACAGAAATGGAAATCGCAACCAAGGAGAAGCAACCAAATATATATATATATATATAATAAAATCCATACATGAAAAACCAGTCGTTACAGATCCCGAGCACTACCCTCCTCTATTAGAGCTCCCGCAGCCACCTCATCCTTCCACTGACGTCGAGGACTATCCCACAAAGCTTACTACTCCCACTCAGGGAGATATTTTTACCCGCTCCATTTCTGAATCATGCATTCCATTTGATATTTATTTTGACTCAGATATTTTTGACACGTCATACCTTTTGCAGCACACATACGATTATGGACCGGAGGTATGCTTGGACGTGTCACAGTTTGACGAACCTATCGAGGAGGTCCACACCTATGATCCAGATTTGCCTGAGCAGCTGAGAGAGCACACCACGAAGATAGCTATCAAAGCACAAGAGGATATTGAATTATTTCCAGGGAAGTATTGTCCACCACTATTTATTTCATATATTTCTATTGACGATCCTCTTTGTAATACTTTTATTATAAGGGTGAATTTTTTGCAGCGAACTGATGCATCCTATACTCTGCAGGGTACATGTGGAGTCCTTGTGGGAATGCTGGAGGATGCTGACGTGCGTTTATATTTCATATATTTACGCACGTTTTCTTCCGTGTTTTTCCGTATTTTACCGCCGTCTTTTATTCTTTTTCTCGTGTTTTCTTGTGTTTTCTTGTTTTCTTTCACTTTTCCGTGTTTTCCGTGTTTTGCAGGAGTTTGCTGGCATTTGGGGCGTAAAACGATGATACCTTGTGTCCCCGGAGCAACGGGAGGAGTCACGCATGATCCGGGGGGTCAAACGACGGAGATTGCATCTTTCAGCCCCTCACCCGGTCGGTTGGTCATCTCCAACCGATCGGGTGATGCATGCGTGCACCACCCAGACACAGCTTGGAGCTCACGAGAAGTCACCCAGTCGGTTCAGCGACCGGGTTAAAAGCTCAATGTCTCTGGAATTCGGAGCTGATTGCCAACTGATCGCTCCGGGACGTAACCCAAAAGAACGGTTGTAGTTTTACCGCAAGTGCACGGTGTAGCAGCGAGCGGGTTATCGAACACAGGGGGGACGAATGACCGTGCTTGTTCCGATCAACCTGGCTATTTAAGAAGAGAGAAATTTGCCTTTGGCGATCCTGTCACAATCGTCAGACAAAGTACGGAAATATCAAATCAAATAAAGAACGTCTAGGGAGTGGGGAATTCCCGCTACTCACCGTATTTCGTAAAAGTGGTTCATTGGTATCAAAGTTGCTAGAATAAGATTTTGGATGAACTAGTTGCAACTGAATGTAGAACCAAGCTCACGCTCTCGCGCTGTTGCCGGTCTATAGCTATCCTAGGCTCGGGTCCAATATCTTGCAAACACTAGCCTAGGGAAGCTAGCATTAGGATCAACATCATCGTTCAATCGCGCACCGAGCCCAATCTCTTGCAAACTCGGTTCACGACCTAGTTTGGGATAGTTCCTACCCGTCCAATCTCTTGCAAACGGGTATTGGCGCGGAATTGGAACCGGAAACCCTAGTATCGGTCCAATCTCTTGCAAACCGATACTACGGAAATTCGACTCCAACCCAATTCAGATTTCTAGGGTTTCCTATCGAATTGGGATCCAATCTCTTGCAAATCCCAATCGATGTGAATTCCTAGCCATCCGTAGTAAATTGATCCCAATCTAATCTCTAATAGCAATTCTAGCAAAATTCCTACCAATTCATCACAATTATGAAATAGGGCTTGTAGGGTTCATCCACACGCCCCAAGACGTGGCGACTACTCACAATTCATAGCAAGATCACAAAAATAATCAATGAAATAAGCAATAGAATTCATCACAATATTGAGATATGCAATAAAAAATAGAATTTTTAGAGAAGAGAAAAGCAAACCAATGGAGTTCTTCAATTAATCCAACACAAATCCAACTTTTGTCTCCTCTTCAATCACAAGAATAAAACTAAAAAGCTAATCTAAAAAGCTGCAAAAAATCTAAGAGAGAGGCTCTCAAAACTAGGGTAAAAACAGGGGTTAAATAGCCCCCAAAATCGTCCAAGAACTGTGACCAAAATACCCCTGCGCAGCCTGTTTTCCGCAATTTTCGCTACAGGCAGCGCGTCGCACTCGGCCGAGTGACAAAAGTCGCTCGGTCGAGTGAAAACCCTGTAATTTTCCAGTAAGTATCGATCTTCAGGGGTCTTCACTTCGGGGGCGGCTCGACCGAGTGAGTTGTCGTCACTCGGCCGATGGCTTCATGGTACTCGGGCGGACAGGATTATCCACTCGGCCGAGTGGGTCTTCTGAAGCTCAGGCAGCCGAAAAAACAGTAACTTGGAGATTTTTGAAGGGCTTCGTCTGGGCGCCACTCGGGCGGACGGGGTCTCGTCACTCGGCCGATGTGGTCTCCGTCGCTCGGCCGAGTGCACATATAAATCGTGTCTGCTCTGGTCGGCCGAGCAGTGTCTCGCTGGTCGGCCGAGTGACTCCTTCACTCGGCCGAGTGGGACACAAAACATGCCCAAACTGCTTATTTTAGCCTCCTCGTCGCTCCTGCGACGTCTGTTCTTCTTCCGCTCCTCTCCAACAGCAAAATACCCCTCGGGGAGGTCATCGGTGACCGTCTGGGGTAAGCGCATCACGAGATCACTCCAAATCGCACCAAATCACCTGAAATGCGACAAAAACAACAAATCGTGAAAAGCATCGCAATATCGTCGATATATCGTGAAAAACATGATTTGGGCGATCTAAATGGCATGCAAACATGCGGTAAAATGGTGTAAAATAAGGAGTGATCAAAATCCCCCAAGCTTGCCTCTTACTCGTCCTCGAGGAAGATAAGTAAAAGGCGAACCCGGTGGATTCGGAAAACAAAAACGGCGAAGAAAAATGAAGAATGAAAAACGGAGAAGAATGAAAAACGAAATAAAAATAAAGAAGAAAGAAAGAAGCGATGAGGTAGGCTGCTAGATCATTTTCTCAGGACGTGGGTTCCGCTTACTCATATAGCATGCACTGAACGAAAAACACATGTCAAAGAATTTTATATTGATATCATAGTATAATAGTGCAAATAGAAATAGAAAACCCACGAACAACGATATAATCATGAAAAACGGAATAATTTTATAATTAACATTGTCTGAATCATTTAAAGCGGTATACAAATCACAGATCACACACTTTTCAATTGAATGCTTTCTATCAGGAGTATAAGAGTATCACACTATAGAATAGAGAGAATAGAAAAGTATGGATTTCATGAAATGATTGCTAGGCTTAGATTTCTGGATTTCGTAAAGCTAGAAATAATCTCACCGAGTATAGAATATTACTTAGCCTAGGTTGTCGTGCAACGTCAAGTAGTCACTCTCTCACACATCACTGGATCCCCTCCCCCAAGCTTATCTATAAGCGTGGTGGCATAAAAAAAATATTTACATCCCCATTCTTATAAAGCTCCAAAAGCAATGAAAAGAGAAGAGAAAGAAAGAAAGAAAGTGAGATGGGATCTTTTATTGAGGATTTTTCCTCTTTTCTCTTTTTTTTTCTTTTTTTTTGTTTTTTTGTTTTGATGCAAAAGCATATGTACACAATGATCCCAACTCAAAGAGAGATAATGATATACATGAATATTTTCTCTTTTTTTCTCTTTTTTTTTGAATAAGAAATTTGGAGCTAGGAATTAAAAGCGGGGGAAATGCCATATAATAGAATCGCTAAGGGGAGATTCACCAATGATTTTAAAAGTAGAGAAATGATGTTCAAGATTTGTGGAGAAAGAAATAAATATATCCCTCGGTTCACTCTATAAGACATGCACGACAACTTCAGCAGGGTAATCTAATCTACTCAGTTTCGATCACAAAAAAACTAACTAATCCAAATTTATCATAGCTAACATCATTCAATCATCCTGAAGTGAAATGTACAGTTCATGCATATAGAAGTGATATAGGAAAAGAAATCGGTACTCCAAACATAGGCATTCAATGCGTGAATCTTGGTGTGTTTTCTGTGATAGCATACATATGAATATTCAGACTCAGCTAATAATAAAATTTCATCCATTTTCATGTGGAAAAAGTGTGGGTTACTATTCCTAAATGCAAGGCAAGTCATAGCATATGATATCAGAAATAAAATCTAAGACATGACAAATATAGCATGCATATAGAATAAGCTAACTCCACGTCATCATCATCACAGAGAAGTCATCTCTAGCATGAGATGAAAAAGAAAGAAATAAAGATAAAGGGAAAATAGAACTATTTACAATGCGGCACACAGAAAAATAAGAAAAACGTGATGCATGGCAAAATGAGAGAAAAATGATGAAAAATAAGCGCAAAAGCGAAAAACGGCGTGAAAAAACTAAAAAAAAATAAAGGTGGCAAATCGAAAAAGATCATGAGAACTCACTCCCCCAAGCTAAATGGCACAGTGTCCTCAATGTGCAAAGTGTGGCACAGCGAGAGACAAGTAAAGTGAGGGGCAAGTGAGGATGCATGCATGATGAAAAAAAAATGAAAATAGAAAGAAAAATAAAGAGATGAAAAATATGATGCGGACATGATGCATGCAGGAATGGAGTGATACTGATATAAAGGTGGGGCACCAAAAACTCTCCCTCTCTCCCAAAAAAGATAGATAAATATATGATCGACATGAGAATCCCAAAATAAGTGAGGGGAAGGGGGGTGGGACAAAAATGCAACAGGACCCAGCAGAGACGGGCATCACAACGGCAGGAATAATCGATGGCATCAAGGGTGCCTAAGAAGGTGGTGCTGCGCCGTCTCCGTCCTGAGGCGGAAGTGGTGGTGGTGGCTGGACAGGCCGCTGAGCGGGTGTAGGTGTGGAAGTGGTAGCAGGTCAAGTGTGTGTGGAAGTGTGGGCGGGAACCTGCTGGGTGGGCGTGGGTACGCGGGGGAGACGCTCCAAGACCTGGGTAAGACATTAGTGAATCTGGGGGATCAGGTTAAAGCGGTCAGCCATCGCAGAGACGGTGGAGGACAGGGTCCTAAGGTCACCTCGGAGGCCACTCACCGCCACCTCTAGAGCACGAATGCTCTGAAGTACAGTGTCGGGGGGCGGTGGTGCAGAGGGACGCACCGGTTGGGGCTGTGCAGGGCGGGGCTGGCGTACTCGGGACGCGTACGTGACGGGCTCAGCGGGGAAGGGAACAAAAGGTGCTGTGCCTGCGAATGTGGGCCTGGCCTCAGTGTGAGGCCGGGGCACCGGCTGGTGAGAAGTGGAGGCAGCAGCAGCGAAAGAAGAATATAAAAGAGGCAGCGAGGCAGCCGGAGAGGTCAGTGGCACAGAAGTGTGGACAGACGCCACGACACTCTCGGAAAATACAGCAGCAGTAGAGACAGAGGGCTCTCCGCACTCAACTATGGTCGGCGGGCACTCAGGGGGTGCAGAAGAAACAGGCTCAGCAGACAGAGGGCCAGTGGTGGTAATGGGAGTGGTGGTGACAGCCTCGGAAGCAGTGGTGGGGGTGGGCTCAGCTAAGGTACTCTTGACACCGACAGAGGTGGGGACAGAGGTGTCAGGAGCAGCGGAAACATCAGGGATAGGCTGAGGGGCCACAGGGTCAACAGGGGCGGCAGGCTCGGCAGGGGCGACAGGGTCTGCGGGGGCAGCGTGGGCAGCGTGGGCCTGCTCGGCCTCCTCAGCCTCGAGCACGTAAGCAGCGGGGATGAGAACATCCATCGCAGGGAGCCAGTCAATGTGGGCCGGTGCAATCTGAGTCCGAGCTGGGCTCGGAAGAATCATGTAATCGGCACCGTAAGGGCCGTGCAACCAGACCCAGTGACGCTCACCGTGCGGACGAAGCATCTTCATCCGGGCCATAACATCGATCGACAAAGAATTGGGCCCGGTACTCGTCGCAGGTCGTCAGGGAAGTCCTCGCCGGTCATAAGTGCAAGCAAGGTGATCAGGCCGCCGCAGCATATCGGTGAGCGAGCGCCCACCGATACAATGATGCGGTCCAAAAACCAAGCCGCGACATCAATCACGACGACGGGGACCAGCTCATCGCCATCCCTAGATAGAGCTCTGGGACGTGTCATCGCGTAGAGCATGTAGAGCTCCGGCGTAGACATCATGCCCGGCTCATATCTGGCCAAAAAGGTCGTCGCCATAAGGCGCTGAGCAATACGGAGGCAGGGGTGGACAATGGCCGAGGCCTTGGCCCTACTAGGGTCAAAGGCAGCGTGAAGACCCGTAATCCGGGCCCAGAAGGCACCGGCGTCGAAGGAAGGTGGGGGGATATGGGTGGGGCCGTAACCGCGATCGGCTCCGGGGACAGCGGGCCACGAGAAAAATGCTCTCATCATATCGAGAGTGACATGGCACTCCCGATCCATGAACCGAAACGAGCATCCCTCGTTGGTCCGGGCGATCGAACTCAGTACCTCAAGTGTCGGGCGGGTAAACGTGTCCGCCGACACCTGGAAGAAATCTCGCCAGCCCACGTTGTCGTACAACGTGAGCATCCCCTCTAGTACCCCCAGGCGTCCTAGGTCGGCAAGGTGTGCAAACCTGGAGGGTACGATCGAGCGCTGGGAGATACGCTCGAAGGCGGCGCGGTGTGCGTCGTCTCGGAACGTAATCCCGAGCGGTCCGACAGTGGAGCTGGAGGTGGTGGCTGTGGAGCGGCAGGGAGTGGCTGTGCGGGCTGTGCGGGCTGTGTGGGCACTGCAGGCTGTGCGGGGTGTGCGGGGCCTGCAGGCTGTGCTGGGTGGATGGGGTGTGTGGGAGACGGTGGAGGAGAGTCCTCCAACTCGTGGGAGGGGCCGGCGTCATCCGACCGTTTCCGCTTGGCGGAAGCTCTCTTCGACCGCGGCCGTGTCCGGGGCGGCATATCGGCCCCGAGCGCGTGCCGAAAAGTGTCAAAAGTGCGGCGTGTGCAAAAGAATGGAAGGAGTATACCCAAACACGCCGCGAGTGCAAGATAATGGAAGCGTGCGAAGTCAGCGCCTCCGCGAAGCCCAAATTAGTCCGTAGAAGCTCCCCTGTGCTCCCCTAAGCTCCAAAAAACAACCTGCGCATGAAATGGCGATATCAGCTGGTAATCTTCAAAATGTATGGGGCATTAGGGGTATAATAGATAGATATAGGAATTGATTAGGGTTTGGGGGTCGTTTAACACATGGATCCTCTAAAAATACACAAAAAGAGGAGAAATAGGGCGAAATAGGCGATACCGGAGATGATCGGAGCGGCGGCCGCCGGCGGCGACTCGGGCGAGTCACGGCGGGTGGTCGACCGGCGGTGGCTGGCCGAGCGGCGGCGCGAGGTGGCCGGTCGGGCGAGTGAGGGTGCGAGCGAGCAAGGGTCGGGCGAGGGGAGCTGAAGGGTCGGTCGGTTTGGGAATTTTCGCGTTTCGAAAAACGTGCCCCCCTCGGCCACTAATATAGTACAAGTTACGACTCGGCCGAGTGACTACGTCACTCGGCCGAGTGGGATCAAGGGAAATATCCTCCTCGCTTACGCTTCGACCGAGTGGCTGTGCCAGCCTCGGCCGAGTGGAGTAAGTCCATTTGGCTGAGTGGCTCAAGCTACTCGGCAAGACTCGCCCTAGGAGCGTATCCGTTGTACTCGGCCGAGTGAAAATATATACTCGGCCGAGTAGCAGTTATACTGAAATCAAGGAAATAAACAGAGAGTTGGGTACATCAGACTTCCCTCGTTCGTGAGCGGCTCGGCCGGAAAAACTTGTGTACTCGGCCAAGTGACTAGTATACTCGGCCGAGTGAGCCTTGTGTGCTGCCGTTTGTCTTCGTTTGGGCTCTAAACTCCGTCTTTCTTCCTCCAGTCCATTTCATCTTACTCCTAAGCATCGAGCGTCTTCCTGGGGCGCTCCTCGTCATCTCGTTCATCCTCCTCATTATGGATTTACCTATCTCCTCTCCTGTCAAGAAAAATAGGACCCGTTATCACAAAATTTTTGGGCGAACGACTCAAAACACTAAAAATTTCTAAAACAAAAATAAAGGAAAAGTAAAAATAAAGAAATAACTGTCGGGTTGCCTCCCAACAAGCGCTCGTTTAAGGTCGTGAGCTCGACCCCCTATGATTTTGTAACGACCACTTTTCGTTGTACGTTGTTCGTGCACGTGCTTTTGTCCGTGCACGTGTTTGTTTTAGACCTTGCTTGTTTGTGAACACTTTCGTGTGATATGCCGTTGTGAACGTCTCTGAGAGTATTAAATAGTGGCACTAATTTGGAACGACGTTTCTCGAGTCGTTTTTCCACAATTTAAACTTACTCGATGAGACGTGACGATTCTCACTCTTGACGGGAGACGTTTCTATTTTTAGTTTCGTCGTCCGACGTCGAATCTGAGATCCGTCTTCTTAGTTAGCTCACATTCGTCATCACGATCACCACGATATTTATTTTATAATTTTTGGAGTTCATTTGACCACTTTTACATTTTTAACAAGTTTTATATTATTTTTAATAATTAATTTTTAAATTATTTTCGGCCAAATAAAATTTATTTGAGTTTAAAACGTTTTAAAGAATTTTTGAGCCAATTTCCAGCTCATTTGGACCAAGTCAAATCATTGGATGAGTTGAAGAAGTTTAATTTCAAATTTTAAATTATTTTAAACTTCTAATCCTATTAGATTTAGCCCTAGACCAATTCAACCCATCTATACTATATAAGCAACCCCTAGGAAGACCTATTTTCGCAAGAAATTAGCCCTAGCCCCTTCCAAAACCCAAATTGGACGTTGCGACGAATCGTCGCAACGTTGCGACGTTCAGCCCCGACCTGACCGAGAAAACCAAGCCGTTCCGCCCGCTCCGACCGATAGCCGTCCCCGCATCCTAGCCGCTCCGCAGCCGCTGCACGCCCCAAGCTCCGTTCCATCGACCTGACCGAAGCGCTCCCCCGCATCCGCCTTGTCGCTCGCTCCGCACAGCGCTCCGCTTGTCGCCCCGCTCCGCACCCCGCACGACCGACAGATTCCCTCGCTCCCGCCCGCTGTGACCGAGCGCCCAAGCGCTGCAACGTTGCAACGCTGCCCCGCCCCGCATCCAAGCGTCCGACCGACGGCCCCCATCGATCTGACCGAGGAATCTCCCCGCACCCGCGCTGCTGCACGCCCCCAATCGTCGCACAGCGCCGTTCCTAGTGTCTGACCGAGCCAAGTCCCCGCATCGAGGCTGTACGACCGAGAGCCACTCGTCGCAACCCCGCAACCGTCGCATCGCTTGCCACCGTGGGCCCCCCAAGTTCTCCAGAGTTATTGTGGGTCCCCCAAAGGCCCCTAGGACTGTTGTGGGCCCCACCTAGGTTCTTGCTCTTTGAGGATTCGTCGCGTACGACGTCGTCGCACGTCGTAGCCCGTTGTCGCACGTGCGAGCTTTGGAATCTGGAATCGTCGCCCGGGTTGATTGCTCTGAAATTTCCAGCGAGGAATCTAATTGGAATCCGGACTTGGAGCGCGATCTTATTATTCCAACCCCCGGTGTCGCTACCCGACGCCGGTGTAGCTTTCGCGTCGGGTTGAGGTAACGCTTTGCATCCCTAGGACCCCCAACCCAATGCATGCTAATCAAGACTAAAATCAGTATTTTTAAAGTATTTCAAATGTTTTAAATTCGCTAATCAAGATTAATAATATGGACTTTAGGCCGGTGGACTTGTGCACGTAGAATAATTGTGATTTTTGGACTCATTGGACGGTGTGCTCAGACGTCGTACTTGCAGGCAAGTGAAACTTGCCAACTCTTGTGTAGGGCCATGTTTTAGGCCACTTCCTTGTTTTTAGCGTAAAAGAGACTAGTCAGTGAAATGATAGCTGGCTAGACGCCTACTTGATCTAGTTTGACAATGAAACTAGATCCGTCACCTAATTGATCTAGCTTGAAAACGAAGCTAGATCCAACCCTTAAACTTGTTGTTCATGCATACTAAACTGTCACGTTTACTTTCCTTACCTGTACGCCTTACTACTTGTCATGTCATGTCATCCATGCATTGAATGTTGCATTGGTAGCACACGCTACAATACTTGTACTTGTACTCCCTTGACTGGCTAGGTGCACCCCTAGACCAGCAAGGTAAAACACTTCCTGGCTCGTGATCCAGAAGCGAGCATTACCGTTCGGGGGTAAGGCCCTGGCTCGACACACGTGGAGGGGTAGGGATAAACGTTCGCTTGAGCTTAGGAGTGGCCTGATCAGCCCTCTAGCCAAAAGACGGAATCTCTGTGCACGAAGTGCTTACTTTTCTTGTCTTGTACTTGTCTTGTGAATGTCATGCCATGCTCGTACTTTACTTCGCTTTACCTTACCTGTTGCACTCATTACTTTAACTGCCATGTCATTGCATCATGCTAGAACTTTTAGGTTGCTATTACTTGTACTTTCAGTTTCACTTGCACAAGTCTTCCAGACTTGCTGACATGTGCCCCTTGCTCTTTTGGGTGTCACATGTTAGACCCTGAGCCAGAGACCGTTGCTGAGTACGTGATGTTTTGCTGACGCTGAGTCTGAGTCCATGATTGCACAGGAGGATTTTGGTGGACACCGGTGACCATTCTTTGAGTCTTTGTTGAGCTTTATTTTGCTTTAGGCCTTTTGTTAGTTGTTGGTGCGTAGCACCGTTGTTTTGTACTTTGTACTTTTGTTGGCCATGTTTGGGCCTTTAGTCTCTTTTTCTTTTAGCCTGGTGGCTTTTCTGCGATGTTGGAATTATATTTATGGATATTCTGAGATTATTCTTTTGTCTCATTTCATTATTATTATCTTGTTTCGCTCGCGTTGCAAGGACCTGCAGTTTTAAATTGATTGACGCTTATCGGACTTGCAGCTTTGTAGCTTCAAGTCTGAGCGGACCTTCTCACGCTTCGCCTCCATATTTTTGGGAAGCGGGGCGTGACAGGTTTTGTTGGTGGCCCATGCAGGTCCAATCTTGCAATTGCGAATTAACGGAACAACGATAATAATGGAATGTCCATTAAATAAATTGCAACATCCGAGTAATAAGCCCTGAGTCTAGTTGTTTTCTTAGGACCCTAGGTGATAAGAAGGCTTAGTTAGACGTCAGTGTTTGCTAGTTAGAGACCTCTGATTGTTAGTTAGACTCCCTGTCAGCCATTGATTCAATCTTCGTAGGAGTTACCTTAGTGGCCCTTGCTTACCCTTGACCATATTAGACTTTTAGGAATTTCCTTTAGTCGTTCGCTTTTGGGTTCATCGATTTCGGACCAAGCTGAATGCTTTCCTTTACCGTCTAACCTTTAGAAGTCTTAGTGCCTAGTTCCAAATCTTTAGTTGGTCGACCGTAGGAGTTTCCCGTAGACTCTTCTGATTCATATCCTAGGCGTATGCATGTTTTGATCATCCGACTATTTTCCTTGCCTCGATTCACGAGATCGCCCCGTGACGATCGTCGTCAATTTTCAAACATCGCCATTGCAGAACTTGAATCTTCGGAAAGTATTTTTCAATCTTCTCTTCCACTAAGTTTAATTTTGTCCAAAATTTTAATATACCTATATTTCATCCTCCTTCATTGATTTAAATTTTTAAAACGTTTGTCGGAATTTTTGAATATTAGCTTATGGTATTTTCCCAGCCTATATTTTTCCATACCTATGTAAATGTGTCGTTCTTTCATATATTAGTTTTACTTTTGCCCTGCCCAATTCGATTTATAATTTTCCCTCTTAGCTGTGTTATTCGAATGATACGTCGTGTTTACTCTAATATACTTTCAAGACACATGGAATTTCAGCTTTCAGCAAGTTGGACTTTGCTCGTCGTTTTCGCTACTTCAGATTTTTGCAAAATTTTTATTTTCATAGCATCTTCCTGCTTTAGACCCTCCCTGATTTGATTTTAAAGATTTGCTATTCGACCTTAATAATTCTTATGCTAAGTTACTATTATTTTCTTTCCGATCACCACACACGCTTTTAGAAAAATTTCTAAACCAAATCGAATTTCAATTATTTTTATATCCGTGCCAGACTTGTCGTGCTAGTATATTAAGAACCCTGTGTAAATCAATTTTTCATTTTTGGCAAACCCTGGTTCTCTAAAAGCAGTTTCAAATTGATCATTTTAAAATTTTCCATAGCCTAAAGTTTTGAAGCATTTAACATGAGTTTAAATTCTCCCGTTACCTGACTTCATTCTTTGACTTTCAAAACTTTTGACAACATTGTATTAAACTACTAACGTATAAGATTTCTAAAACCCCGTCCTTAATATTCGTGTAAATGATTTTACTTCCTTTTACATTGATTTTATATAAACCAATAAAACATTTTCTCTTATTATGAATATTCAACTCAAACTTATTTTGAACAACTCGTTTTATCGATCTCCAAATATTTCTTTACAGGCGAGGATTTTAACTTTTGAAGAACGACAGTTTTCAAACTCCGCGTATTTTAGCTTATGCTATTTACCCTATTATCTTTTCTGTATCCTATTTAAGCATCTCTACATTCCCCTTTCCTTCAACCTAAACATCACCATCGAGTCAATGTTTCGTCTAACCAAGCTGTCTCCTTGTATTCGTCCTATCTGAACTCGTGCTTATCGATCCTTCCCTCGTCACGCTTTCGACCTCGACCTCCCTCTATATTACTTAGGCTTTAGTGCCCGTCAAGGTCTGTGTCAACCCTTAATTGTTAGTAGGCACTTGGACCTTGTGAGGTAGTCGTAGTGCACGTATCTAAGTTGTGTATGTAGTAAGAGATACTTATAATGGTTGAAATAAATGACTGGTAAAGCTATGTGTATGTTAGTAGTGATAATAATAAGAGTACGTATGGTTAAGAGGGTAGGCCTATTATGTGATCTATATGTTAGCACGTATGAGTATGTGCTCGTAGGTAGATATATATGGTGCCTATACGTAAGTATTTATGTTTTGTTGCATGGGTATATAGGTGATATACATATGGTAGTAAGATTATAATTTTGATTGGTATTGCTTGCTTTTGCGGGATGTTGCATGCGTGCATACCGTGAGGTATACACGACTATTGCACATCTTAATTATGTATGTGTGAATGTGTTAGTATACTAATTATAGGTAGTAGGCTATGGTGTGAATATATACATTATTTATGAGTGACTATACGGTGAATGTTTGTACTAGAGAGGGTATTATAAATATGTGGGTGCTGATGTCGGTAATGTTATTATTATGGTATATGATTAGTTTGAACTATGTGGGTGATATCTGACTAAATATTAAGTGTGATTGATTTATGGAATGTATATGGTTGTATTGGTAGATGCATATATATATATAATGGAGTGGTATTGGTATATGTATGAATGCCGTGTTACGTATATAGAATATTCTGATGTGTGTACTGAGTCTCACTCAAGCTTGAGTGGGTATACTCTAAGTACATTGAATGTATGTTTGTAGTTTGAATATAGCGATGTTTGATGCATGTATAGTGATAGGAGTGTTTGTGCCTGGTTGTGTTACGCACATGATTGTGGGTAGCTACACCAGTATATAGTTATAGGTGTTGGTCATGTGGTATAGCTAATTACTAAGGAATTGCTCGTGTGAACGTATGTGTACTAGCTAAAACTAGGTGTGTTTGTGTGCTAGTTATATAATGGTATGATTGGTGTATGTAAATGAAATGTTAGCGTGTATGGGTGTGCACCATGCACGGGTAAGTATGTGCTTAGTTATAGGTATTGATGACTACGATATATGTGGTGTGTCGTAAATACAGTTATAGGACCGTAGGTGATAAGAATATATGGTGAATTATTTGCATGCACTGTATGGCTATATATCGTGAAATTATAGTAGTGGTGAATGTATATTAGATATAGTGAATTTGATTTAATAATGGTATGGTGTGACTATATGTGTTGAGATGGTTGGTATTGGATGAATATTAGAGGGTAGTATACCCTTGATGTTTGTGCATAGGTAGCTATCTATACGTAGAGCAATGATTGTATTTGCTAGTATGAGATCATGCCTATATAAGTATCTGAACTATTGTTTTGTGAGTAGCAGTTATATAAGGGATGTATGTTTATATACCTGATTGAAATACATGTATGAATTTGACTGACTATAATAGGTATAAGTGTATACGTACGTGAATGTATATATATACGTGTTGGTAGTGTTTATGTTTAACTACCTAGTGCGTACATGAGCACTTGTAATGACTATACCTGGTTGAATTATTATATGACTTGATTGGGGTAGTTATTAGAACGACTAGATATACTAGAAAGTCTGAGGACGGACTTTATTCTAAGGTGGGGAGGATGTAACGACCACTTTTCGTTGTACGTTGTTCGTGCACGTGCTTTTGTCCGTGCACGTGTTTGTTTTAGACCTTGCTTGTTTGTGAACACTTTCGTGTGATATGCCGTTGTGAACGTCTCTGAGAGTATTAAATAGTGGCACTAATTTGGAACGACGTTTCTCGAGTCGTTGTTCCACAATTTAAACTTACTCGATGAGACGTGACGATTCTCACTCTTGACGGGAGACGTTTCTATTTTTAGTTTCGTCGTCCGACGTCGAATCTGAGATCCGTCTTCTTAGTTAGCTCACATTCGTCATCACGATCACCACGATATTTATTTTATAATTTTTGGAGTTCATTTGACCACTTTTACATTTTTAACAAGTTTTATATTATTTTTAATAATTAATTTTTAAATTATTTTCGGCCAAATAAAATTTATTTGAGTTTAAAACGTTTTAAAGAATTTTTGAGCCAATTTCCAGCTCATTTGGACCAAGTCAAATCATTGGGTGAGTTGAAGAAGTTTAATTTCAAATTTTAAATTATTTTAAACTTCTAATCCTATTAGATTTAGCCCTAGACCAAGTCAACCCATCTATACTATATAAGCAACCCCTAGGAAGACCTATTTTCGCAAGAAATTAGCCCTAGCCCCTTCCAAAACCCAAATTGGACGTTGCGACGAATCGTCGCAACGTTGCGACGTTCAGCCCCGACCTGACCGAGAAAACCAAGCCGTTCCGCCCGCTCCGACCGATAGCCGTCCCCGCATCCTAGCCGCTCCGCAGCCGCTGCACGCCCCAAGCTCCGTTCCATCGACCTGACCGAAGCGCTCCCCCGCATCCGCCTTGTCGCTCGCTCCGCACAGCGCTCCGCTTGTCGCCCCGCTCCGCACCCCGCACGACCGACAGATTCCCTCGCTCCCGCCCGCTGTGACCGAGCGCCCAAGCGCTGCAACGTTGCAACGCTGCCCCGCCCCGCATCCAAGCGTCCGACCGACGGCCCCCATCGATCTGACCGAGGAATCTCCCCGCACCCGCGCTGCTGCACGCCCCCAATCGTCGCACAGCGCCGTTCCTAGTGTCTGACCGAGCCAAGTCCCCGCACCGAGGCTGTACGACCGAGAGCCACTCGTCGCAACCCCGCACCCGTCGCATCGCTTGCCACCGTGGGCCCCCCAAGTTCTCCAGAGTTATTGTGGGTCCCCCAAAGGCCCCTAAGACTGTTGTGGGCCCCACCTAGGTGCTTGCTCTTTGAGGATTCGTCGAGTACGACGTCATCGCACGTCGTAGCCCGTTGTCGCACGTGCGAGCTTTGGAATCTGGAATCGTCGCCCGGGTTGATTGCTCTGAAATTTCTAGCGAGGAATCTAATTGGAATCCGGACTTGGAGTGCGATCTTATTATTCCAACCCCCGGTGTCGCTACCCGACGCCGGTGTAGCTTTCGCGTCGTGTTGAGGTAACGCTTTGCACCCCTAGGACCCCCAACCCAATGCATGCTAATCAAGACTAAAATCAGTATTTTTAAAGTATTTCAAATGTTTTAAATTCGCTAATCAAGATTAATAATATGGACTTTAGGCTGGTGGACTTGTGCACGTAGAATAATTGTGATTTTTGGACTCATTGGACGGTGTGCTCAGACGTCGTACTTGCAGGCAAGTGAAACTTGCCAACTCTTGTGTAGGGCCATGTTTTAGGCCACTTCCTTGTTTTTAGCGTAAAAGAGACTAGTCAGTGAAATGATAGCTGGCTAGACACCTACTTGATCTAGTTTGACAACGAAACTAGATCCGTCACCTAATTGATCTAGCTTGAAAACGAAGCTAGATCCAACCCTTAAACTTGTTGTTCATGCATACTAAACTGTCACGTTTACTTTCCTTACCTGTACGCCTTACTACTTGTCATGTCATGTCATCCATGCATTGAATGTTGCATTGGTAGCACACGCTACAATACTTGTACTTGTACTCCCTTGACTGGCTAGGTGCACCCCTAGACCAGCAAGGTAAAACACTTCCTGGCTCGTGATCCAGAAGCGAGCATTACCGTTCGGGGGTAAGGCCCTGGCTCGACACACGTGGAGGGGTAGGGATAAACGTTCGCTTGAGCTTAGGAGTGGCCTGATCAGCCCTCTAGCCAAAAGACGGAATCTCTGTGCACGAAGTGCTTACTTTTCTTGTCTTGTACTTGTCTTGTGAATGTCATGCCATGCTCGTACTTTACTTCGCTTTACCTTACCTGTTGCACTCATTACTTTAACTGCCATGTCATTGCATCATGCTAGAACTTTTAGGTTGCTATTACTTGTACTTTCAGTTTCACTTGCACAAGTCTTCCAGACTTGCTGACATGTGCCCCTTGCTCTTTTGGGTGTCACATGTTAGACCCTGAGCCAGAGACCGTTGCTGAGTATGTGATGTTTTGCTGACGCTGAGTCTGAGTCCATGATTGCACAGGAGGATTTTGGTGGACACCGGTGACCATTCTTTGAGTCTTTGTTGAGCTTTATTTTGCTTTAGGCCTTTTGTTAGTTGTTGGTGCGTAGCACCGTTGTTTTGTACTTTGTACTTTTGTTGGCCATGTTTGGGCCTTTAGTCTCTTTTTCTTTTAGCC
Source organism: Scilla litardierei (assembly GCA_030789695.1). Taxonomy (NCBI): domain Eukaryota; kingdom Viridiplantae; phylum Streptophyta; class Magnoliopsida; order Asparagales; family Asparagaceae; genus Scilla; species Scilla litardierei. The sequence continues at coordinate 20,941 of JAULAV010003746.1, forward strand.
TGGTGGCTTTTCTGCGATGTTGGAATTATATTTATGGATATTCTGAGATTATTCTTTTGTCTCATTTCATTATTATTATCTTGTTTCGCTCGCGTTGCAAGGACCTGCAGTTTTAAATTGATTGACGCTTATCGGACTTGCAGCTTTGTAGCTTCAAGTCTGAGCAGACCTTCTCACGCTTCGCCTCCATATTTTTGGGAAGCGGGGCGTGACAGATTTTCAATTAATGCGGGATGTTTGGTGCATATGAGATGCACCCATCAAACTTTCCGGGGAGAACGCTTGGATTCGGAAGTTGCGGTGGCGTGTTCTCCCGCGGTGGTCTCTTGTCTCGAATAGTGTTGGGGGGAGGCTCCCCCAAGCTAGCGTTTGCTCCGGTCAATGGCTTCACCGGTGACGCCGATTTTCGTAGCGGCGGAGCTTTCCTCGGAGACTTTTGTTTCGAGAGCTTGTAGAGCTCTCGAATCCTTGCGACATCAGCGTCGCCTTCATCATTTTCAGCGGAGAGGTCGGGGGAATCATCTATCTTCTCATCTTGGCCTAAATCCGGGCCTTCATCAAAATCCTCATCGAAAAGAGCGCCAATCGAGTGGGGGATCGCCTCTTCTATCACCTCATCAAGGAGGTCCGAAAGATCGTCCGACCGTCCCCTAAGCAAATATATTCTATTGGTTTTGCCCGTCGGGACTCCCTCGGAATAGTGTTTGAGTCTCTGACCATTTACTTTAAATGTGGAACCATCCTTGCTTTCCAACTCGAAAGCTCCTCCCGGTTGTATGTGCTTGATGGTGAAAGGTCCGGACCAACGTGACCTCAACTTACCGGGAAATAGTCGGAGCCGGGAATTATAGAGCAAGACCTTATCTCCTACTTTGAAGTCCGTGACGGTTATGCGGGCATCGTGGAGAATCTTGGTCCTTTCTTTGTAAATTCTTGAGCTTTCGTAGGCATCTCTTCTTATCTCATCAAGCTCGTTGATGTCCAAGAGTCGCCTCACCGCCGCACTCTTGTAATCGTAATTAAAGGTTTTGATGGCCCAATATGCGCGGTGCTCCAACTCTACCGGTAAGTGGCCAGCTTTCCCATAAACGAGTCGGAACGGTGTGGTGCCTATGGGAGTGCGAAAGGCCGTGCGATATGCCCATAGAGCATCGTTTAGCTTCATTGACCAATCCTTTCTAGATCGATCCACCGTCTTTTCGAGAATTTGCTTAATTTCTCTATTTGAGACTTCCACTTGGCCACTTGTCTGGGGGTGATATGCCATGCCAACTCTATGATTTACCCCGTACTTTTTTAGCATGGCTTCAAACTTGTTCTCTATGAAGTGGCTCCCCCCGTCGCTTATCAAGGTACGAGGCACTCCGAAGCACGGGAAGATATTTTGCTTGAAGAACTTGGAGACGACCCTTGCATCATTAGTAGGGGTGGCGATTGCTTCCACCCATTTGGAGACATAGTCGACGGCCAATAGGATGTATTTGTTGCCATTGCTCGACGGAAATGGTCCCATGAAGTCTACTCCCCAACAAGAACCCGCTCTGCAAAATCTTAGCGGTAGTTTTAGAGGCGGCATGATGTCCTCCGCATGGTAGACCGTGGCAATGCAAAATGATGGACGTCGCCTCCTCTTTAGAAACACACCTCCGAATGACGCCATCCTTGCATATCTTGAAGAGGTATGGATCTTCCCAGAAATAGCTACGGACTTCATGAAGAAATCTCCTCTTTTGATGCGTGGGCATCCCATGCGGTTTAATTCCACAAGCCAAGTAGTTGACGAAGTCCGCGTACCAAGGGACTTCACCGGTCCTTATGGCATATAGCCTCTCATCCACAAATGTGTCGTCGATAGGCAAACTCTCATCCTCCTTGTCGCGAATGAGCCTAGATAAATGATCCGCCACGACATTGTCCGTACCCTTCTTATCTCTGATCTCTAAGTCGAATTCTTGCAACAAGAGTATCCACCTAATCAACCGAGGTTTGGCCTCCTTCTTGTTTAAAAGATACTTCAATGCCGTATGGTCGGTGTGGACAATCACCTTGGAACCGAGGAGGTAGGAGCGAACCTTCTCTATGGAATAGACGACCGCTAGAAGCTCCTTTTCGGTAGTAGTGTAGTTTTTTCTGCACGTCATCCAATGTCTTGCTCGCATAGTATATCGCATGAAGCTTCTTATCTTTTCTTTGTCCCAACACCGCTCCAATGGCTTGGTCGCTAGCATCACACATTAGCTCAAAAGGAAGGCTCCAATCCGGTGGTTGTATGATGGGCGCGGAGACTAGTGCTTCCTTCAAGGTGTTGAAGGCTTGCAAGCATTCTCCTGAAAAAACAAAAGGAATATCTTTAGCGAGCAAGGAAGTAAGCGGTCGGGCAATCGAGGCGAAATCCTTGATGAAACGGCGGTAAAACCCCGCGTGACCAAGAAAGCCTCTAATGCCCTTGACATTAATAGGAGGAGGAAGTTTCTCGATTACCTCAATCTTTGCTTTATCTACCTCAATTCCTCTCGAAGAGACAAGATGTCCGAGAACTATACCTTCTGTGACCATGAAGTGACACTTCTCCCAATTGAGAGTGAGATTGTTTTGTTGGCACCTTTTTAGGACTTTAGTAAGATTTTCCAAGCAAGAGTCAAACTCACTTCCATAAACCGAGAAATCATCCATAAAAACTTCCATAATATTTTCAATGTAATCGGAAAATATGGATGTCATACACCTCTGAAAGGTGGCGGGAGCATTACAAAGGCCAAATGGCATCCTACGGTAAGCATAGGTGCCATAGGGACAAGTGAAAGTTGTCTTCTCTTGGTCATCTTCGTGCAAAGGGATTTGGAAGAATCCCGAATACCCATCTAGATAGCAAAAGTATTTGTGTTTTGCAAGGCGTTCAAGCATTTGATCGATGAAGGGCAATGGGTAATGGTCCTTTCGGGTGGCTTTATTGAGTTTCCTATAGTCGATGCACATTCGCCATCCCGTGACGGTGCGCGTAGATATGGGCTCACCTTTTTCATTTTTTATGACAGTCATCCCCCCTTTCTTGGGGACGACGTGAACGGGGCTAACCCACCTACTGTCCGAGATAGGATAAATTATACCGGCTTCTAGCAACTTTAGGATTTCCTTTTTAACCACCTCCTTCATATTAGGGTTTAACCGCCTTTGAGGCTCTATGGAGGTGGCGTCAGTATCCTCCAAATGGATCCTATGCGTGCAAAGCCTAGGGCTTATCCCTTTTAGATCGGAGATAGTGTACCCAAGGACATCTTTGTGGCTCCTAAGAACGTCTAGGAGTTTCTCAAGTTGGTCCGGCGTGAGGTGGGAGTTTACTATCACCGGGAAAGTTAATTTGTTACCCAAAAAGGCGTACCTTAGATTCGGAGGTAATTGTTTAAGTTCTACCTGAAAAGGAGCCGCTCCTTCTACTTCATCAGCTCGCATGAGTTTGGCTTCTTCCTTGTCATCCGGGTTTAGCTCATGTTCAGGTGGGCCGCTCTCTTGTGACGAGTCAGACTCGCTACTTAGTGAGGACGAGGCATCGAAATAGGCGCTCTCCGATTCAGTGCTAGCATCGTCAAAGCCTTCACTCTGTTCTGGTTCGTGCCTGGAGTCAAGAAACACCTCAGACGATTCATAAAAGCAAGAGTGAGCGTCATAGAGTGCAACTCCCTGAATGTCGGTGTGCTCAAAGGATTCTTCGGGAGTATAGTGCTCTTCGACATTTGTTCTACCATCTTTGAAATATAATTTGTCGTCGATCACGTCAACTCTTACATCGCCTCCGATAGTCCCCTCCGGGGAGACTTGGTCCATCACAAAACAAGCAAACAGTTGCTCGTCAGGGTCCTTGACGTCGATAGCAAAAGCTCCGGTAGCGTGGACCTCATCGACAAGCTCCTTAAGGAGGTCTGTGAAGGAGTCATAGTCTTCCTGACTGAGTTCTATTGTTGACATTGCATCCTCCATTCTTCCTGTAAAGGACTTATGCAAAATACAGGGAGAATATGCGAATAGAAGAAAGTAAAGAAAGAGAGAAAGAAGAAGTAACCGGGTGGTCGATGACGAACACCGTCAAAAGTCGTCCCCGGCAACGGCGCCAAAAACTTGATCGCTCCGGGACGTAACCCAAAAGAACGGTTGTAGTTTTACCGCAAGTGCACGGTGTAGCAGTGAGCGGGTTATCGAACACAGGGAGGACGAATGACAGTGCTTGTTCAGATCAACCTGGCTATTTAAGAAGAGAGAAATTTTCCTTTGGTGATCCTGTCACAATCGTCAGACAAAGTACGGAAATATCAAATCAAATAAAGAACGTCTAGGGAGTGGGGAATTCCTGCTACTCACCGTATTTCGTAAAAGTGGTTCATTGGTATCAAAGTTGCTAGAATAAGATTTTGGATGAACTAGTTGCAACTGAATGTAGAACCAAGCTCACGCTCTCGCGCTGTTGCCGGTCTATAGCTATCCTAGGCTCGGGTCCAATCTCTTGCAAACCCTAGCCTAGGGAAGCTAGCATTAGGATCAACATCATCGTTCAATCGCGCACCGAGCCCAATCTCTTGCAAACTCGGTTCACGACCTAGTTTGGGATAGTTCCTACCCGTCCAATCTCTTGCAAACGGGTATTGGTGCGGAATTGGAACCGGAAACCCTAGTATCGGTCCAATCTCTTGCAAACCGATACTACGGAAATTCGACTCCAACCCAATTCGGATTTCTAGGGTTTCCTATCGAATTGGGATCCAATCTCTTGCAAATCCCAATCGATGTGAATTCCTAGCCATCCGTAGTAAATTGATCCCAATCTAATCTCTAATAGCAATTCTAGCAAAATTCCTACCAATTCATCACAATTATGAAATAGGGCTTGTAGGGTTCATCCCCACGCCCCAAGACGTGGCGACTACTCACAATTCATAGCAAGATCATAAAAATAATCAATGAAATAAGCAATAGAATTCATCACAATATTGAGATATGCAATAAAAAATAGAATTTTTAGAGAAGAGAAAAGCAAACCAATGGAGTTCTTCAATTAATGCAACAAAAATCCAACTTTTGTCTCCTCTTCAATCACAAGAATAAAACTAAAAAGCTAATCTAAAAAGCTGCAAAAAATCTAAGAGAGAGGCTCTCAAAACTAGGGTAAAAACAGGGGTTAAATAGCCCCCAAAATCGTCCAAGAACTGTGACCAAAATACCCCTGCGCAGCCTGTTTTCCGCAATTTTCGCTACAGGCAGCGCGTCGCACTCGGCCGAGTGACAAAAGTCGCTCGGCCGAGTGAAAACCCTGTAATTTTCCAGTAAGTATCGATCTTCAGGGGTCTTCACTTCGGGGGCGGCTCGGCCGAGTGAGTTGTCGTCACTCGGCCGATGGCTTCATGGTACTCGGGCGGACGGGATTATCCACTCGGCCGAGTGGGTCTTCTGAAGCTCAGGCAGCCGAAAAAACAGTAACTTGGAGATTTTTGAAGGGCTTCGTCTGGGCGCCACTCGGGCGGACGGGGTCTCGTCACTCGGCCGATGTGGTCTCCGTCGCTCGGCCGAGTGCACATATAAATCGTGTCTGCTCTGGTCGGCCGAGCAGTGTCTCGCTGGTCGGCCGAGTGACTCCTTCACTTGGTCAAGTGGGACACAAAACATGCCCAAACTGCTTATTTTGGCCTCCTCATCGCTCCTACGACGTCCGTTCTTCTTCCGCTCCTCTCCAACAGCAAAATACCCCTCGGGGAGGTCATCAGTGACCGTCAGGGGTAAGCGCAACACGAGATCACTCCAAATCGCACCAAATCACCTGAAATGCGACAAAAACAACAAATCGTGAAAAGCATCGCAATATCGTCGATATATCGTGAAAAACATGATTTGGGCGATCTAAATGGCATGCAAACATGCGGTAAAATGGTGTAAAATAAGGAGTGATCACCAACCGATCGGGTGACCTTCACCCGATCGGTTCACCTGTAGCTGAATTTCAACAGCCAAGACTCGAAGTTCCAACCGGTCTCCTCACCCGGTCTGCACCAAGATCCAACCGGTCGGCACCAAGATCCAACCGATCACATCCAAGATCCAACCGACCGGTTCATCCTGACCGGGTGAAACCCTGCTTTGCGCTGTAATTTTGTGAAGCGGCTCACCCGACCGGTTGACTTGTCAACCGGTCGGGTGATGTCGTTTTCTATAAATAGAACACTAGGTTTCCCAGATTCGGGAGTTGGTTATTTTTTACTGTTTTCTTCATTTTGTGACGGCTGTAATTTTCCAGTTTTTGTAAGTTTTTGGATCTTTGTAAAACTTTAGTATTATCTTAATTGCTTTATGATCACTCCTTATTTTACACTTTTTTCCCGCATGTTTGCATGCCATTTAGATTGCTCAAATCATGTTTTTCACGATATATCGACGATATTGCGATGCTTTTCATGATTTCTTGTTTTTGTCGAATTTCAGGTGATTTGGAGCGATTTGGAGTGATCTCGAGATACGCCTACTCCAGAGTGTCACCGATGACCTCCACGAGGGGCATTTTGCCGTTGGAGAGGAGAGGAAGAAGAAAGAACCTCGCAAGAGCGACGAGGAGGCCAAAACAAGCTGATTGGGCATTTTTGGTGTCTCACTCGGCCGAGTGAAGGAGTCACTCGGCCGACCAGCGAGACACCGCTCGGCCGACCTGATCGGACACGCTTTATGTGTGCACTCGGCCGAGCGACAGAAGCCACATTGGCCGAGTGACGATACCCCGTCCGCCTGAGTGGCACGCAGACGAAGCCCATCAAAAATCGCCAACTTACTGTTTTTCGTCTGCCTGAGCTTCAGAAGACCCACTCGGCCGAGTGGAAAATGCCGACCGCCCGAGTACCAAGAAGCCGTCGGCCGAGTGACGACAACTCACTCGGCCGAGCGGCTCCCGAAGTGAAGACCCCTGAAGACCCAGACTTACTGGAAATTCTCTGGGTTTGTCACTCGGTCGGGCGACTTTTGTCACTCGGCCGAGTGCGACGCGCTGCTTGTAGCGAAAATTGCGGATTTCAGGCTGCGCAGGGGCATTTTGGTCACAGTTTTTTGGACGATTTTGGGGGGTATTTGACCGGCGCCCCGTTTACGGTATGGGCGCGGTGTCGTTTTACCGCAAGTGCATGGTTAGTGTAGGGTGCGGGTTTATCGAACTCAGGGAGGTGGATGGCTTGAGTGGCTACTAGCCTCGCCTAGGTCGCGTGCTATCTACGCGGATGATATGGGTGGAAGTGTAGGAATAAGGGAAAGAAATGAAAAAGACATGAAATGAATCCCCGCTAACACGGGCTAGAGCACTCATGACACTTGGCATTTGACTTGACCCAGGGTGAGACATTGCCCCAAGAGGTGGTACCTAGCGTCCATGGCCCGATATTCCGGTCGGTGCCAAGCACGCTAGGCCTACCCGGTTCTGGACGGTGGGCATTCCCATGTCCATTAACACCTTCCGCAACCGGGAGCATTAAGGCCACAATGATATATCCCAACACTTCGTCCAAGCCGCTCCCGAGCGCTAGGACTCGATGTCTACACTGGGGGCGTGAGCTATGGCTAGGGAGTCAACCGCCAAGTTTATTCCCCCTTGGCCCGACGGTCAGAGGCGGTCTTTCTCCCGCCAATAACAATGAAACACCCCCGCGTAACCCTAATGGCCAAATAGGTCGAATGTGATTTCTAGCAATACATCGAAGCGGATCTTGACTGGACAAGCACCAGACCCCAATCCCCAACACAACTAGTGTGTTGCCATACGAATTGGACCCAGATTGCTAGAAATCCCCATTGACGCATTTCATCGAACACATGCCATGCAACCAAGTCAAATGAAACAATCCAAGAATCAATCCTACCCTAACCCGTATTAGGGTTCATCAACACTACTCCATGGTGAGAAACATAAAAACAAGCAAAGCAAATAACATACAAACATTCACCATTGAGCAAAATGAAAACAACACAATACAATAGAAAATGAGAGAAGAAAAATACTTATCTTGATTCGGATCCAACAATCCGGTACAAGATTTATTGAGCAAAGACCTAATCTAATCTACCCTAAGCTTCACAAGAGAAGGGGCAAAAAGCCCTTAAAACTGAAAGAGAACAACCCCAAGTCGTGCTCCAACTTCCCTTTTAAAAGCCCCCTCAAAACCCAACCGGTTCGGGTCCAAAACTGTCAAAAATGGCCCACCCGATCGGGTGAAAGTTCACCCGATCGGGTGGGATAAACAGAGACTACGAAACTGCCGAAATTGACTTCAACCGATCGGTTGGACTCCCAACCGATCGGTTGAAGTGAAATTTCAGACAGCAGCCAATTTCAGCACATAGCTGTGCTCAGAAAATTCCAGAAAAATCTAGAAAAATCGGATTTGGGCATGCGACCTATCGTTGGAAAGCTAACGACGATGCCGACGCTATAAAAATAAGAGATCACCCAAAATCCCTCTGGAATGATAGCAGATCTTCAATGAGTGCATCGGCAGCGCGCAAAGGCGGAAGAAAAGGCCACCCGATCGGTTGAAACATCAACCGATCGGGTGAGCCGCTTGTTGCTTTGGCCGTCGGGCTTCAGGAGCTTCAACCGGTCACTGAGGAGAACGGGTGGCGTGACCGGGTCGTCGTCTGGGAAACTTCAGCTTCAGATGAACCGATCGGGTGAGATATCACCCGATCGGTTGGAATTAAGCTCCAACTTCCCGAGAACTCTGTTGGGATGAACCGGTCGGCGAACCGGTCGGTTGACTTTGCACTTCGCTCCAACTTCAATCCGGGTCGTGCACGCGTGCATCACCCGATCGGTTGGCTGTGTCCAACCGATCGGGTGGGGGCTGAAAAGTGGCAATCTTGGTCGTTTGACCCCCTGGATCACGCGTGATCCCTCCCGTTGCTCCGGGGACTCATGATATCGTCGTTTTATGTCCTAAATGCTGTAAATTCCTGCAAATATACAAAAACAAGGAAAAGTGAAAGAAAACAAGAAAACACGAGAAAACGAATACAAGACGACGGTAAATAACGGAAAAACACGGAAGAAAACGTGCGTAAATGTATGAAATATAAACGCACGTCAAAATCCCCCAAGCTGAACCTTCCTCGTCCTCGAGGAAGACGAGTGAGAGTAGGAGCTCGGAGGGAGAAAATAGCGAGAAAGAGAGAAAAAAAGAACTCTAAATCCTAAAACGCCCGTAAGGGCCAACAAAATCAAAAACGACACACCAAGCAAGCAAACACCAAATCACATCACTGAACTAAGGAATACGAGTCCAGGCAAATACCGTGGGCCCACGCGGTGAAGCGCGAGTGAGTGTGGTCGTGTGTTAGCAGACGGTGTCACTATCTACATTGTGCAATAAGGCTCCATATACACATACCCAGGAAATGACCCAAATATCAATTCGAATTGAATAAGGCGGTGCATATATGTAGTTCAAGCATGCATGAGAATAGAGAGAGAATCGAAACATATCATGCGTCGGGGACTCCACAACTATGGTTAAGGAAATCACCACACTAAAGCCTAGATAATAGCTAAAAAGTTCCTAAGCCAAGTGTTTTCGAAAACGATGGGGGTTGAGATGATGTGGAGTAGAACACTCGGTGCAAATTCTCGCCTTCCCTTTATTCTCGGTAGATAGGAAAAATATTCACACTTGAAATTTTTGGGTTTTGGGTATTTGTATTTTTTTGGATTTTGGTCTATACAAAATTTTTCTTTTCTTTTCTTTTTGGGTTTTTCTTTTCTTTTCTCTTTTTTTTGGGTTTTTGGGTTTTTGGCTATACACATGTGTACTCTCCCAAGTGGGAGAACGGTACACGACGAGGGGATTTGCACCAAGTAAAACAAAAAAGAAGTCGAAATCTAAACACTTGGGCAAAGGAGATATTTCTCGCTAATCAGAGCATAGGCTAAATGGGTTATCCTAGTCCTTGTTTGTGGAATCCCGACACATGCGAATTGAAATATACGATATAAATATAGCATGCATATAGAAGCAGATAGTAGAAGCAAATACCGCATATTCAAATCGAAGCATGATAATCTAGGGGTAAACCAAGGATTTGTATATAAAACATAATCACAAGGTAGAAGCACACCAAATGCTAGTCACGACACACGGCTCTCAAGAAAGCTAAGTGGACCCACGATGCATGAAATGCAAGAGGACTCGGCTTCCTGAGGTTAGTGAATGTGATTATCGAAGCCGTGCTAGGTGTGTGTGAGATTTTGTGGCAATTCATCATATGGGGTCATCTCTAGGAGAGAGAGAGAGAGAGAGAGAGAGAGAGAGAGAGAGAGAGAGAGAGAACAAAAGATGAGAAGAAAAAGAAAACCACGATGGAAAACGACTCAAAAACGAAGAAAAACGACACAAATGACGCACGAAGTGCGACTCCCCCAAGCTGAAACTTGCATTGCCCTCAATGCAATAATAGTTTATATGGGAGGGCAAAGAAAATGGGGGGGTGCGTACCGACACAAAAAGTGAAAAACATGAAAAACATATGAACGAAACTAAAAAAAATAAAGAAAAAGAAACACTCAAATAAAAGATATAAAACACGACGTAAACAAACACACGACAACGACACGCGAAAACATGCACACAAAACGATTCCCCCAAGCTGGACATGACAATGCTAGCGAAATGATATGATCAATGTGATGCAGAAATATGCAAGGGGAAGATCGGAAAAGAAAAGAAAGAAATCAAAATGCAGGAGAGACGGTGTGCTCATTCTCCTCGGAAGAGGATGTGGGGTGTGGGCGGTAGAAGTGATAGAAGGGCACGACATGATGGGTTATCAAGATGCAAAAGCAAACCCTAGATACGCTCCCCTCGCTAATGAGAGGAGACGAGATTATTCAAACCTAAACTAGAAAGCGGTAAATTTTTACACTACTGGATTAGGATACACCTGAGCATAGGCGGGTCCAAGATCTGGAGTGGGACAGGTAGCTGCTCTAACTGCTCCTTCTGTGGCTCCGCCAGAAGCGCTGTGCCACGTGTGCCAATGGACCCAAGCAATGCACCTCCAAGCATCCCTCGTAGGTGTCCACCTGTGACCTGCAAAGGACGAGGTGCATTAGCCCATGTGAAGAAATTATTTCCCAAAATAAATGTATCCCAGAGATAATCGTCAACATAAGATGGAAAAATAATAAAAGGGTGACGAATACTCCCTGAGAATGGCTCGCTATCCTCTGTACTAGCGACGACCAAATCCTCGCAGTCCATGAGAAGTGGCTCTCCAAGTGGTGACACACCGCAGCATACCTCAAGGGAAGTAGATCCTGTGTCCTGCGAGAGATATGGTGTGTCAAAAATATATGAGTCTAAAGAAATAGGACGTGAAAAGCGAGAATCAAATGTGGAGGGAGAGTGAGTATGAAAATCTCCCTGAATAGGGGCAATATGCTCAAGCAGATGCTCAGCCGCAGAAGAAGTGGAGAGCGACGGTAAAGGTAGATGTGACTCGGGCTCCATGGAGTGGACCATCATATCCAAGCCCTCATGCACGTCCTCCTTGATGATATGCTCATACTCCACCATCTGCCCGATGTCTTGAATGACATCCTCATGGTTGACCACCGACCAAGGAGGAAGCTGTGACAGAGATGGCTGTGGAGGTGGATGTGGAGCAGACCCCTCGTATGTGGTCATCGTGTCCTCGTTCTCACGCACATCCTCCTCGTCGGTATGCATAATCTCTGTAAACTCCTCAGTGCTCTCATAGGAGTCATGTGGGGTATCCAAATCAAGACAAGAAATCTCTCCCACAGATCCTAGATAAATCTCCCCATCCTCACTATCATCATCAAAAAATGCTTCGTCATCCAAGTGGTAGTGATGGAAGAATGGGGTATCGGCTTGAGATGTGTCTATGGTGGCCGATGGCATGGTGGTCTCAACCATGAAAGTGGGTATATCCTCTCCTTCATCCCTTCTCCTCGGTGTCGGCTCGGTGATTGGTACCATTAAGTTTTGTAATATTTGGCCTTGGTTAAACATGGAACTTTCAAGGAGAGATACGAGGCTTGATTCTTCTTGTGTTTGTGGAGGGGTATAAGGTTGAGAAAATGGATGGGAGGTGTTTGGGCTAAGGTTGTGGGAAAATGTTTGGCCTTGGAGTGGGGGGAGGCTTGTTGGAAACAGCATCCTAACCTATGTTTGATGATAACAAACCCTACTAAACTGTTCTAATCTATTTGTTGAGTGTGTCACAGGTCCCTATAGTCATGATTGCTCAAGTTACACATGCACGTACTCAAGTACGTTGAAATACGGAGCTGAAACATCATTTGGAATTACACAAGCTGATCCAACAATGGAGTATAGATATGAAACTATATTCTAGAGTTAATCATAGGCTATAAATAGCATGAGATTTTTCTCAGGATTTATGGAGAATGTTTGAAGTTCAAATACGGGGAAATACGAGGAAATACAGAGTATACAAAGAAGAAACTTTTTCTACAAGTGGTGAAATGAGGTAAAACAATTCTAACATGTATATATTGGGCTCTGGGATTTTTGAGAATTTTTTCAGAATTTTTAGGATTTATCTGATGCCAAAATACGGTGAAATACGTCAGAAATACACTGAAAAATCGACATACGGTACTGTTCATACGACGGCTGCCGACATACCGACTTTGCGGACAGCAAATTTAACACGGGTTTGACCCACGAGCCGTCTCGTGGCGGATCCCTTGGAACAGTAACCAAACCCGTTAAGCTCAATCCTATATAAACCCATGTACACTCTTCACATTTTCATCAATAACTTGAGTTCTAGAGATCCAAATTGAGCACCGTTTGCGGCGTTGCGACCGTGACTTCATCCCCGACGTAGTGATAGAAAGTTGAACAGCTAGTTCCTCCTGTGCAGCAAATGAGATCACTTTGAGTGAGGAACTTCTACCGACTACTTCCACGGGGACAGCGACTACTTCTTCTACAGACATCCGATCATCATTCCGTAAGAAGCGTTGCGAAGCTACTGATGTGCTGAAAGACGACAACCAGAGAGATCTTCACAAATGAGCTTTCTAAACTTTTGATCTTTGTTATTTGTGAAGTTATTAATGTTTTGATCAGCATTACTGTAATATAATTTCTTCCGTTATTTGGGACTTTGGGAACCAAACTTGTTGGGGCAAGTTGGGTTGGGGAGTGATACTTGTTTGTTTCTTTTTGGCTTTGGTGAGCTTGAGTTGGTCTGACAGGTTGGTGTTGGTGTACCAATCTAAGGGAGATTGTAACTTCTTAAAGAAACAGTATAAGTGATTGCTCATTGTGGTGGACGTAGGTCATGGGGACCGAACCACGTTAAATTCTGTGTCTTCTGTGAATGCTTTGATTGTCCGATTCCTAAACTGCATGTTGTAAACTAGGCTTAATTTTTATCTTGCGATAATTTGGTCAAAGGCCTATTCACCCCCCCTCTAGGCTGTATTTAGATCCTACAAGTGGTATCAAAGCGCCAGGCCTGGCCATTTGAGTCTAGTTCATAATGAATACATATGATTCAGCATTTGCTGAAGGACAGTCTACAGTTAGACCACCCAAATTTAATGGGACTGATTTTGCTTACTGGAAAGCTAGGATGAAAATTTTCTTAGTCTCTTCAGATCTTGAAATTTGGAAAATTGTTGCTAAAGGCTATCACCCACCTACAATCAAAATTGAAGATATTGATGTACCAAAACCAGAAGATAAATGGGATGATAACGATAACAAACTGTATGCTCTAAATGGTAAAGCTATGAATGCAATTATCTGTGCACTTGACAGAACTGAGTTTAACCGTATATCTCATTGTCTTACTGCGCAGGAAATCTGGAACACTCTCGAAGTCACTTACGAAGGAACCTCTCTGGTGAAGGAGTCCAGATTAGCGCTACTGAGCTCAGAGTACGATGGTTTCCATATGCTACCAGGAGAATCCATCAAGGACATGTACACTCGATTCACCGACATCGTATACAACTCAAAAGCCTTGGGAAAGTCTTACGACAGCATCGACCTTATTCGGAAAATCCTAAGAGCGCTTCCTAGTTCCTTCCGGCCTAAAGTGACGGCCATCCAAGAAGCGAGAGATCTCACTAAGCTGAAGCTGGATGATCTGATTGGGAATCTGTTATCCCATGAGCTGGAACTCAAAACCGTCGAGACAAGAGAGAAAGGTGAGGCTAAACCTTTAAAGAACATCGCTCTCAAAGCCGAAGAAAGTGTCAAAGAAGATCTCGACGAGGAACATGCACTGATGGTCAGAGGATTCCGACGCTTCATCAGAACTCCTGCCGGAAAATCTGAAATGGCAAAAAGGTTCAATTGTTTTAATAATTTTAATCCTTTGAATTCCTCGTCTGATCAGAATACTACTAAAAGTGTTCAATGTTTCAACTGTAAGAAATTTGGACATTTCATGAAAAACTGTCCAACAAAGAACGCGTCATCCGAAGCCAAAGGGAAATCATTTGCGGTAACATGGGACGATGACGATGAAGACGAACCACAAGACGAGGTAGCGCAATCATCACTTTGCCTAATAGGTGAAAGCGACACGAACAAGGTAAGAGATGAATTTTCTTTACCAGAATTAATGAACATTTGTGAAAACATGAATTCAGAAATTACTTCTCTTGAATCCTCTATAGAAAATTATAAAGAAATGAATTTCCAACTACAGCAGGAAAATTATAATGTTTTGCAAAATGAAATAAAATTGAAAAATGAAATTGCATCGCTCAAAATTACCATTGAAAAACTCAAAGGAAAATCTAGTATTACTGAAGCTATACCTTGTCAGACTTGTGCTTCATTAAAGCTAGAAATTAAGAATGGTAATGAAAAGAGTGTTGGCCTAAATAAAAGAATAGAAACTCTCGCTAAAAATGAAGATAATGTTAGAAAGAGTTTTATAAATAAAAGTGGCATGCTAGTAAATGAAAACATCTTTTTGAAATCCAAAGTCTCTGATTTAGAACTGAGTATCAGAAAATTTGGTGTAGGAAGGAAATCACTAGACATCATTCTTGGATACCAGTCAATCAAAAACGATAAACAAGGACTAGGATTTGGAAATGTTTATAATGAAAACATGATAAAGAAAAATCATTACATCAAGAAAAAGAAACGGAACGCCAAATGTTATACATGTGGTTCTTTTGAGCATTTATATAGAAATTGACGTTATAAGAACCAAAACATGAAGTTCAAACAAGTATGGGTTCCGAAAGGTACTATGACTAACCATTGTGGACCTATTTGGCTACCCAGGTCACACATACCTTGTTCTTCTTATGTGTAGGGACTCAGCGTGGCTAAGGAACAACTGTGTGAGTGGTATTTGGATTCAGGCTGCTCAAGACACATGACAGGGAACATCGACAAGTTCCTTAGCCACGTGAAGCAAGAAGGAGGAAGTGTTACATTAGGGGACAACGGCAAGTGCAAGGTAATGGGTAAAGGTATTGTTGGCAACAATACTTTTAAAATTTCTGACGTCCTCTAGGTTGAAAATCTCAAACACAACCTCATCTCCATAAGCCAACTCTGTGACAAAGGTATGAAAGTACTTTTTGATGAGAAAATTTGTAAAATTTATGACTCGGTCACAGGTAATACCCACTTCATAGCCAATAGGAAAAATAATGTTTATACAATAATAATTGAAGAAATGACAATTGCTAAATGTTTGATTGGCAGGGAGGAGGAGGCTATACTATGGCACCGGAGACTATCACATGCCAGCATGAAGTTGCTACATAAGCTGGAGAATAAAAACCTGGTCCGAGGCTTGCCACATCAACAGTACGAGAATGGTAAGTTGTGTGTTGCATGCACAAAAGGTAAGCAAACTAGATCCACTTTTACGGGAATTCGGGAAGTTACCACTTCACGAGTCCTAGAATTGATTCATATGGATTTGTTTGGGCCTACCGATGTTGCTAGCCTCAATGGAAAGAGATTTTGTTTTGTTTTGATCGATGATTTTTCTAGATATACATGGGTTTACTTCTTAGCCAAGAAATCGGATTCCTGTGAAAATTTCCAAAATTTTTGTAATCAAGTTTCAAATGAGAAAAATCTTTCAATAATGAAAATTAGAAGTGATCACGGTGGTGAATTTGAAAACTCTGTTTTTGAAAACTTCTGTTTGGAAAAAGGGATCTTACATGAATTTTCTTCTCCTAGAACACCTCAACAAAACGGAGTGGTCGAAAGAAAGAATCGAACTTTAAAAGAGATGGCAAGAAGCATGCTTAATGATTATTCTCTTCCTATGTATTTTTGGGCCGAAGCAGTGAATACAGCATGCTATGTCTGCAACAGGGTTATGCTTAGACCTTTAATGAACAAAACATCCTATGAACTGTGGCATGGCAAGACTCCTAACATTTCATATTTCAGAGTATTTGGATGCAGGTGTTTCATTTTAAACACAGGAGATCAGCTGTGAACATTTGAATCCAAATCAGACGAAGGAGTGTTCGTAGGATATTCATCAAGGAGCAAAGCATACAGGATCTACAATAAACGAACCTTAACTGTTGTTGAGTCAATTAATGTGAAATTTGATGAAGCTGAAATAGATCCTTTAAATTGCAGGGAAACTGAAGCTGGAGATGCAGATAGGGAAACTACAGAGCCTGAAAACATAGCTGAACCATCTGAAGGCCAAAAGGAAGCTGAACCAGAAGTACCACAAGGAAATAGACTGGAAAGAGGAGAGCTCAGGTTCAATCCACATCATCCACCTGAGCTGATCATGGGGACTCCTACGGAAGGTATACGCACTCGATCCACTTTCAATAACTTGTGTGCCTTATGCATTCATGGTGACCTCATTTCTGAAATTGAACCTAAGAACGTTGAAATCGCTTTAACTGATGAAAGTTGGGTTATGGCCATGCATGATGAGATTAATCAGTTTGATAGAAATAATGTTTGGACATTAGTGCCCCGACCTGATAATTACCCAATTGTTGGCACTAAATGGATTTTCAAAAACAAACTTGATGAATCTGGAAATGTAATCAGAAATAAGGCAAGATTAGTGGCCAAAGGATATAACCTGATTGAGGGAATTGATTGTGATGAAACTTTTGCACCCGTTGCTAGATTAGAAGCCATTAGAATATTGCTGGCTTTTGCAAGTTTTAAAGGTTTTAAATTGAAGCAAATGGATGTGAAAAGTGCATTTTTAAATGGTTATTTGAAAGAAGATGTTTTTGTTGAACAACCCCCTGGTTTTGAAAGTCATAGTTTTCCAAATCACGTTTACAAGTTGCAAAAGGCTTTGTATGGTCTGAAGCAAGCTCCCAGAGCTTGGTACGACCGTCTCAGTTCATATCTTTTGGAAAATAACTTTAAAAAGGGTAGTGCAGACAACACTTTGTTTATCTTGCATGAACATGATCATTTTCTTATTGTTCAGATTTATGTGGACGATATTATTTACGGTGCTACTAATGATCTTTTATGCCAAAAGTTTGAAAAGGTTATGCAGGATCAATTTGAGATGAGTCTGGTCGGAGAGTTGAAATACTTTTTGCACTTTCAAGTAAGACAAACTGGAGATGGCATATATGTTTCACAAACCAAGTACATAAAAGAACTGTTGAAGAAATTTGGGATGGAAAATGCAAAGCCAATGCGAACTCCAATGAGTCCGACGACGAAGCTTGAAAAGGATGACAAAGGTATAAATGTGGACCAAAAGCTTTATCGAGGTATGATTGGGTCCTTACTCTATTTAACTGCATCTAGACCAGACATCATGTTTTCTGTCTGTTTGTGTGCACGATTTCAAGCCTGTCCAAAAGAATCACATTTGATAGCCATTAAGAGGATTTTTCGATATCTTATTCACACTCCTACACTTGGACTATGGTATCCCTCTTGTGGTAATCTTAATTTGGTTGGCTATGCTGATGCTGATTATGCTGGTAGTATGATTGATAGAAAGAGCACTAGTGGAACATGTTTTATGCTAGGACATTCATTGGTTTCTTGGTCTAGTCGTAAGCAGAACAGTGTTGCTTTGTCCACTACTGAAGCTGAGTATATTGCCCTTGCAGTTGCTGTGCCCAAGTACTTTGGATGATGCAAACCCTGTCTGACTACGTCTTGGATCTTAGAAAAGTTCCATTACGATGTGATAGTAAGAGTGCTATAGATCTTTCTAACAATCCTGTTCATCACTCTCGGACAAAACACATAGATGTAAGACATCATTTTCTTAGAGATCATTTGGCAAAAGAGGATGTATCCATTGAATATATTTCTACTGATTCTCAGTTGGCAGATATCTTTACAAAACCTTTGCTAGAAGATCGTTTTTGTCGTCTACGTCTAGAACTGGGCATTATTGATTATATTTAGAGTGAAAATATTATTTGGTGTGCTTTTATTGTTTTTGTGTGGTGTGCTACAAAAAGAAAAATAAAAAAAATGAAAAAGAAAAATGAAAAAAAAATGAAAAAGAAAAATATAAACAGAAAGGGAAAGTGAATTGTCTATCTCCTCCTTTTGCATTTTTTCATCAGAAACAGCTTTAAATGCAAAACATATGTCTTATGGATTTTGAATATTATATTCTTAACAATGCTTGCATTCAAAGACTACATGCTTAATTAGGTCATATTCATTAATGAGTAACTAACGTTTTTCATCATCCAATCACACTTACACAGATCAAAATGTTTTGCTATGGAATTGTAATCTTGAATAAGAAAAGTGGTTGTTGGTGGACTAATTTATGTTTTAATGGGATATGATGTTTCAAGGCATGGGTAAAAAGAAAAGCTCTCATCAAAATATACGTGTATAAAAAGAATAGCAAGACGAGTGTCTTCAAAATATATACACAGAGCTTCGTATGAAAAATGGATACGATCCATGTCCTTGATACTACCCTTGGACATCCAACTTATGCTATAAATGTCATTTTTTTAGCGTTGGTGTAAAGTCCGTCAAGCAATGCCATTTCACATTTAAAAATCCTTCTCGGTCATGTTTGGAATTGGTAACTTGAACTCATATTACATGAGAAGGGGAAACTCAATCTTTGATGTTCATATATTCAGTTGAAAAGATGGTTATGACAGGCTGTATTCCTTATTACCTCTCCATATGTACTAAACATTTGATCATCACACTTGAGCACAGAGATGAATTATGGTAGTTATGACTTAGTGATTATTGCTTATTTATTCATTGTGGTCAAACGATGTATTGCCTTTTGTTTTGGTTTATAATGTTCAATTTTCCATTCCTCATATGCTATTTCATACATTTTTTGATGAAAACAAAGGGGGAGAGAAATATTAAGATTGTGCATGTCAGAGATAGGGGGAGCATGTCAATAGGGGAAGCATATCATTTTGTCATTCATGCTCATATTCATGCTTCATACACTCACTCACTTAACACATTTTTTCAAAATAATCTTAATGTCTGGTTTGTTCTCATCAAAAGGGGGAGATTGTTGGAAACAGCATCCTAACCTATGTTTGATGATAACAAACCCTACTGAACTGTTCTAATCTGTTTGTTGAGTGTGTCACAGGTCCCTATAGTCATGATTGCTCAAGTTACACATGAACGTACTCAAGTACGTTGAAATACGGAGCTGAAACATCATTTGGAATTACACAAGCTGATCCAACAATGGAGTATAGCTATGAAACTCTATTCTAGAGTTAATCATAGGCTATAAATAGCATGAGATTTTTCTCAGTATTTATGGAGAATGTTTGAAGTTCAAATATGGGGAAATACGAGGAAATACAGAGTATACAAAGAAGAAACTTTTTCTACAAGTGGTGAAATGAGGTGAAACAATTCTAACATGTATATATTGGGCTCTGGGATTTTTGAGAATTTTTTCAGAATTTTTAGGATTTATCTGATGCCAAAATACGGTGGAATACGTCAGAAATACACTGAAAAATCGACATACGGTACTGTTCATACGACGGCTGCCGACATACCGACTTTGCGGACAGCAAATTTAACACGGTTTTGACCCACGAGCCGCCTCGTGGCGGATCCCTTGGAACAGTAACCAAACCCGTTAAGCTCAATCCTATATAAACCCATGTACACTCTTCACATTTTCATCAATAACTTGAGTTCTAGAGATCCAAATTGAGCACCGTTTGCGGCATTGTGACCGTGACTTCATCCCCGACGCAGTGATAGCAAGTTGAATAGTTAGTTCCTCCTGTGCAGCAAATGAGATCACTTTGAGTGAGGAACTTCTACCGACTACTTCCACGGGGACATCGACTACTTCTTCTACAGACATCCGATCATCATTCCGTAAGAAGCGTTGCGAAGCTACTGATGTGCTGAAAGACGACAACCAGATAGATCTTCACAAATGAGCTTTCTAAACTCTTGATCTTTGTTATTTGTGAAGTTATTAATGTTTTGAACAGCATTACTGTAATATAATTTCTTCCGTTATTTGGGACTCTGGGAACCAAACTTGTTGGGGCAAGTTGGGTTGGGGAGTGATACTTGTATGTTTCTTTTTGGCTTTGGTGAGCTTGAGTTGGTCTGACAGGTTGGTGTTGGTGTACCAATCTAAGGGAGATTGTAACTTTTTAAAGAAACAGTATAAGTGATTGCTCATTGGGGTGGACGTAGGTCATGGGGACCGAACCACGTTAAATTCTGTGTCTTCTGTGAATGCTTTGATTGTCCGATTCCTAAACTGCATGCTGTAAACTAGGCTTAATTTTTATCTTGCGATAATTTGGTCAAAGGCCTATTCACCCCCACTCTAGGCCGTATTTAGATCCTACAAGGCTCTCAAGCGTAAATGGGCAATCATAATACTCGTGCCCCGCCATCCCACAAGTCTCACAAATCACAACTGGATAAGGATCGTATCCTCCCATCTGAGCATCGAAATTTGATCTCCACATGGTAATATCAAAGATACCTGGACAACAAAAATAAGAAAACTAGAGAGGAGCGTCAATAGTACAAGAGAATAACAAAAAGATAATATAATGGTGGGGGAAAAATTTCTTGGTTATTGAATATTTTTTAAAAAAAAATAAAAAAAAAGAAAAAGAAATTTTTTTTGTGTTTTTATGCGTAGTCTAACGAACCCAAGCTAAGCTAATATCAAACCGAACGCCTCCCCGGCAACGACGCCAAAAACTTGACCGGCGCCCCGTTTACGGTATGGACGCGGTGTCGTTTTACCGCAAGTGCACGGTTAGTGTAGGGTGCGGGTTTATCAAACTCAGGGAGGTGGATGGCTTGAGTGGCTACTAGCCTCGCCTAGGTCGCGTGCTAGCTACGCGGATGATATGGGTGGAAGTGTAGGAATAAGGGAAATAAATGAAAAAGACACGAAATGAATCCCCGCTAACACGGGCTAGAGCACTCATGACACTTGGCATTTGACTTGACCCAGGATGAGACATTGCCCCAAAAGGTGGTACCTAGCGTCCATGGCCCGATATTCCGGTCGGTGCCAAGCACGCTAGGCCTACCCGGTTCTGGACGGTGGGCATTCCCATGTCCATTAACACCTTCCGCAACCGGGAGCATTAAGGCCACAATGATATCTCCCAACACTTCGTCCAAGCCGCTCCCGCACGCTAGGACTCGATGTCTACGCTGGGGGCATGAGCTATGGCTAGGGAGTCAACCGCCAAGTTTATTCCCCCTTGGCCCGACGGTCAGAGGCGGTCTTTCTCCCGCCAATGACAATGAAACACCCCCGCGTAACCCTAGTGGCCAAATAGGTCGAATGTGATTTCTAGCAATACATCGAAGCGGATCTTGACTGGACAAGCACCGGACCCCAATCCCCAACACAACTAGTGTGTTGCCATACGAATTGGACCCAGATTGCTAGAAATCCCCATTGACGCATTTCATCGAACACATGCCATGTAACCAAGTCAAATGAAACAATCCAAGAATCAATCCTACCCTAACCCGTATTAGGGTTCATCAACACTACTCCATGGTGAGAAACATAAAAACAAGCAAAGCAAATAACATACAAACATTCACCATTGAGCAAAATGAAAACAACACAATACAATAGAAAATGAGAGAAGAAAAATATTTATCTTGATTCGAATCCAACAATCCGGTACAAGATTTATTGAGCAAAGACCTAATCTAATCTACCCTAAGCTTCACAAGAGAAGGGGCAAAAAGCCCTAAAAAACTGAAAGAGAACAACCCCAAGTCGTGCTCCAACTTATCGTTGGAAAGCTAACGACGATGTCGACGCTAGAAAAATAAGAGATCACCCAAAATCCATCTGGAATGATAGCAGATCTTCAATGAGTGCATTGGCAGCGCGCAAAGACGGAAGAAAAGGCCACCCGATCGGTTGAAACATCAACCGATCGGGTGAGCCGCTTGTTGCTTTGGCCGTCGGGCTTCAGGAGCTTCAACCGGTCGCTGAGGAGAATGGGTGGCGTGACCGGGTCGTCGTCTGGGAAACTTCAGCTTCAGATGAACCGATCGGGTGAGATATCACCCGATCGGTTGGAATTAAGCTCCAACTTCCCGAGAACTCTGTTGGGATGAACCGGTCGGTGAACCGGTCGGTGAACCGGTCGGTTGACTTTGCACTTCGCTCCAACTTCAGTCCGGGTCGTGCACGCGTGCATCACCCGATCGGTTGGCTGTGTCCAACCGATCGGGTGGGGGCTGAAAAGTGGCAATCTTGGTCGTTTGACCCCCTGGATCACGCGTGACCCCTCCCGTTGCTCCGGGGACTCATGATATCGTCGTTTTATGTCCCAAATGCTGTAAATTCCTGCAAATATACAAAAACAAGGAAAAGTGAAAGAAAACAAGAAAACACGAGAAAACGAATACAAGACGGCGGTAAATAACGGAAAAACACGGAAGAAAACGTGCGTAAATGTATGAAATATAAACGCACGTCAGTATTTAACCCCTGTTTTTACCCTAGGCTAGAGAGCTTTTCTCTTACTTTTTGCAGCTTTTTAGATTAACTTTTTGGCTTTAGATTTTGGTGATTGGAGAGGAGAGAAAAGTTGATTTTTGTTGGATTATTGGAAGAACTCTATTGGTTTGTCTCTCTCCCCTCTAAAAATACTATTTTTATTGCTTATCTCAATATTGTGATGAATTCTCTTGTTAATTCCATTGATTATTTTTGTATTTGTGCTATGAATTGTGAGTAGTCCTTACGTCTTGGGGCGTGGGGATGAACCCTACGAGCCCAATTTCAGATTTGTGATGAATTGGTAGAAATTTTGCTAGAATTGCTATTAGGGTTAGTTTGGGATCGATTTAATACGGATGTCTAGGTATTCATATCGATTGGGATTTACAAGAGATTGGATCCCAATTCGGTAGGAAACCCTAGAAATCCGAATTGGGTTGGAATCGAATTTCCGTAATATCAGTTTGCAAGAGATTGGACCGATACTAGGGTTCTCGGTTGCAATTCCATGCCGATACCCGTTTGCAAGAGATTGGACGGGTAGGAACTATCCCAACCTAGGTCGCGGCCCGGGTTTGCACGAGAGTGGGCTCGTGGCGCGATTGAACGATGATGTTGATCCTAATTCTAGCTCGCCTAGGCTAGGGTTTGCAAGAGATTGGACCCGAACCTAGGATAGCTATAGACCGGCAACAGCGCGAGAGCGTGAGCTAGGTTTACATTCAGTTGCAACTAGTTCATCCGAGATTCTACCCTAGCAATTTTGATAACAACGAATCACATTGACGAGATACGGTTAGTAGCGGGGATTCCCCATTCCCTAGACGTTCTTTATTTGATTTGATATCTTCGTACTTTGTCTGACGATTGTGACAGGATCGCCAAAGGCAAAATTCTCTCTTTTCTGTTCTTAATAGCCAGGTTGTTCGGAGCAAGCACTTTCATTCGTCCTCCCTGTGTTCGATAACCCGCTCGCCGCTACACCGTGCGCTTGCGGTAAAACTACACGGTCGCACTATTGGGTTACATTCCGGAGCGATCAAGTTTTTGGCACCGTTGCCGGGGAGGCGATTGCGTTTGATCTTACCACCCTAGCTATTTCTTTCTTTTTGTTTTTATTTCATTATTTTTTACCTAACCCTTCCATTGTGCTAATCACTTCTTTGAAACTTTGTTTTCCCGTGCATCAACATGAGATCAACGGCGGACCCTGAGGCTATATTATTTGAACCCGAGATTGAGCGTACTGCGCGGAGAATCAGAGCGGAGAGAAGACAAGATCCGGAAGGGAGGTTTATGACCAACCCGGAAACTGCGGAACAATTAGCGGCAAGAATGGCGAGGATTATTTCTATTCGAGATAGGCTCCGGCCTAAGACCTCTTCTACGACCTCATCCATTGCCATGCCGGAGTTGGCGGCTGACAAGAATTTCGAGCTGAAGACTGGACTAGTGGTTCTGATGCAGCAGGATCCATTTCATGGGAATGCCCACGAAAATCCCCACTACCACATCCAGTTATTTTTGTCGAAGTGCGCCACATTTCAGATGACGGGGGTCTCCATCGATGCCATCAGACTGTGCCTCTTCCCCTTCACATTAAAAGACAAAGTACTTTATTGGTTGAGGACGCAAGCTGAGGGAGTCTTTACCACATGGGACGAGTTGGCGAGTGCGTTCATTGACAAGTTCTATCCGCCCTCCAAGACGGTAAAGATTCGGAGCGCTCTTATGTCCTTCAAGCAAGGACCCCAAGAGACGCTCTATGAGGCTTGGGAGCGTTTCAAAGATCTGCAGCACCAGTGCCCGCACCATAGCATTGAAGATTGGGAGCTAGCTCATAGTTTCTACAATGGTCTCCAACCGGGGACCAAGCACATTATTGATGCCGCGGTAAATGGTGCCATCCTCTCGAAGATTCCCGAAGAAGCTACGGCCCTAATTGAGGAGATGGCCTCAAACAATCAACAATGGGGCGACGAGCGAGGACACTCTACGTCCTCCTTGAAGCCATCTAGCATCTATGAGGCGAAGGCCGTAGCGGAGCTGACAAGCAAGTTTGATTCTCTCCACAAGGTAGTGGAGAGACTGGAGAAGTATATCACGGAGCCCCAAGGAACCCCTTCCACATCCGCACCAACGAATCAAATGTGTGATTGGCAAGACCAATCTCAAGCTATGTATTTGGGAGGAGAGCAAGGAGAGGGATCCTTGGAGCAAGTTCAATATGTCGCGGGGAACCAAGGATATTGGGCCAATCCGGCCACAAGAAATCATCCCGGTTTCTCTTATGCCAACAATGAAGGAGCTTTGAACCCGCCGCAACAACCACCTCAACAAGCTCGACCACCACCACCACCCCAACAACAACACTATCCGTCGAGGGGGCCTCCACAACAAAATTTCCAACCGAAGCAACAAGTTCCACCCTATAGGCCGCCCGGATACAATCAAGGGTGGAGAAATCAAAACCCTCCACAAGCTCAACAACGATCCGACTTCGAAGCTAGAGTGGAGGAGTTTATGGTCGAGCAAAAGAAGGTCAATGCTTCCTTGAAGGCGGGCCAAGACTCCTTTACAACCGTTGTGGCACAAATCTCGGAGCAATTGGCGTTGCTCAATCGAAATACTCAACAATTGCCGGCTCAACCCGAGCAAAACCCACGGGGCAACACCGGCCACATCAATGCCGTGGTTGCCGTTACTACTAGAGGCGGGAAGGATACCACCCCCGCCATGATTCCTACCGAGGAGCCCGTGGAGGAGAATGTAGAGCCAATTGAGCCGGTAGTTGAAGTTGATAGGGAGAAAGAGCCGCAAGAAAAGGAGAAATCTAGGGCGGAGCAATTGATTGAAGAGAGGCGCTTTATGCCACCGGTCCCGTTCCCCCAGAGGCTTGCTAGGGCAAAAATGGAGAAAAGGCTAGCAAAGTTTCTCGAGTATCTGAGAGGGGTTAGCCTCAACATTCCTTTCCTCGACGCCATCGTGTAAATCCCGACATACACTAAATTTTTAAAGGATTTGATTTCGGGGAGAAAGAGGAAGGAAAAGATTATGCTCGTCGAGGAGGGCTCTTGGTTCACCAAGAGAGAGAAAGAGCCGGATAAATTCAAAGACCCGGGGAGTTTTCGAATTCCTTGCACCTTGGGCGGCGTCCCTCTACAAAAGGCGTTGGTGGATTTAGGGGCTAGCGTTAGCCTCATGCCTCTCTCTATGTTCCTAAGGCTAAATACCGGCACGAAATTGAAGCCCGCCGACATGCGGATACAATTAGCCGATGGACGGATCATAAGGCCGGTGGGGATTGCAGAGGACATCCCGCTACAAGTCCCGGGGGGCATATGTTTGCCATGTGACTTCGTGATCATGGACGTTAAGGAGGAGGGAGATACGTCATTGATACTTGGACGCCCGTTCCTCGCCACCGCCGGTGTCATTGTCGACGTGCGAGAAGGTACCCTAACATTGAACGTCGGCAACATCGAGGTGGAGCTTCATATTTCTAAGGCAATGAAACACATGCCTTACCACGAGGAGCTGGACTATATGGACCTCCTTGACGAGGTAATTGAGGAGGCGATCCCCTATTCGATCGGCGCTCTATTCAAGGAGGATTTCGAGGAAGAGCCGGATTTGGACCAAGAGGAGAAGATAAGTGATTCCCCCGACTTCTCCGCTGAAATTGATGAAGGCGACGCTGATGTCGCAAGGATTCGAGAGCTCTGCAAGCTCTCGAAATTGAAGTCTCCGAAGAAAGCTCCGCCGATACGGAAATCGGCGTCACCGGTGAAGCTGAGGACCGGAGCAAACGCTAGCTTGGGGGAGCCTCCCCATAACACTATTCGAGACGAGAGACCACCAAGGGAGAACACGCCGCCGCAACTTCCGAATCCAAGCGTTCTTCCCGGAAAGTTTGACGGGTGCATCCCATATGCACCAAACATCCCGCATTAATTGAAAATCAAAGGGGGTCGAGCTCATGACCTTAAACGAGCGCTTTTCGGGAGGTAACCCGACGGTTATAGTTTTATTTTTACTTTTCTTTTATTTTTGTTTTAGAAATTTTTAGTGTTTTAAGTCGTTCGCCCAAAAATTTTGCGATAACGGGTCCTGTTTTTCTTGACAGGAGAGGAGAACGAGGCACCCATCATTAAGAGGATGAACGAGGCGATGAGGAGCACCCCAGGAAGGCGCTCGATGCTTAGGAGGAAGATGAAATCGACCGGAGGAAGAAAAACAGAGTTTTGACCCCTAACGAAGATAAACAGCGGCAAACAAGGCTCACTCGGCCGAGTATACTAGTCACTCGGCCGAGCACACAAGTTCGTCCGGCCGAGCGGCTCACGAACGAGGGAAGTCTACTGTACCCAACTCTCTGTTTATTTTCCTGATTTCAGTATAACTGCTACTCGGCCGAGTATATATATTCACTTGACCGAGTAAAATTGATACGCTCCTAGGGCGAGTCTTGCCGAGTAGCTTGAGCCACTCGGCCGAATGGACTTACTCCACTCAGCCGAGGGTGGCAAGGCCACTCGGCCGAAGCGTAGCGGGGATGAATTTTTCCTTAAAGTTCACTCGGCCGAGCGACCCAGTCACTCGGTCGAGTCGTAACTTTTACTATAAAAAGGGGCCGGGGGCGCGTTTTTCGAAACGAACTAAACCGATCGTGCCCCGACTTCTCGCATTCCCCAGCGCCCGAATCCCCCCTCGCTCGCCCGATCGCTCGCCCGCGCCGCCGCTCGGCCACCCACCGCCGGCCGAGCCTCCGCCGCGCCTCGCCCGAGTCGCCGCCGGCGGCCACGCCTCCGGCCACCTCCGGTAACGCCGATTTTCGCCTATTTCTCCTCTTTTGTGTATTTTTCGACGATCCATGTGTTAAACGAACCCCAAACCCAAATTAATTTCAATTTCTATCTATTATACCCCTAATGCCCCATACGTTTTGAATATTACTCGCTGATATCTCCGTTTCATGCACAGGTTATATTTGGGAGCTTAGGGGAGCCCAGGGGAGCTTCCAGGGACTGATTTGGGCTACGTGGAGGCGTCGTCTTCGTACGCTTCCATAGCTTTGCACTCGTGGCGTGTCGTGGTATATTCTTTCCTTTATTTTACGCACGCCGCTTTTTTATTGGTTTTGGTGAGCGCTCGGGGCCCATATGCCGCCCCGGACACGGCCGCGGTCGAGGAGAGCTTCCGCCAAGTGGAAGCGGTCAGATGACGCCGGCCTCTCCCACGAGGTGGAGGACTCTCCTCTGCCTTCTCCACCACACCCCGTTCACCCAGCATAGCCTGCAGGCCCCGCACACCCCGCACAGCCTGCAGAGCCCGCACAGCCACTCCTTGCCGCCCCACAGCCACCACCTCCGGCACCACTTATCGGGCCGCTCGGGATTACGTTCCGGAACGACGCACACTGCGTCGCTTTCGAGCGTATTTCCCAGCGCTCGATCGTACCCTCCAGGTTCGCACACCCTGCAGACCTAGGACGCCTGGGGGTACTCTAGGGGATGCTCACGTTGTACGACAACATGGGCTGGCGAGATTTCTTCCAGGTGTCGGCGGACACGTTTATCCGTCCGACACTTGAGGTTCTTAGTTCGATCGCCCGGACCGACGAGGGATGCTCGTTTCGGTTCATGGACCAAGAGTGCCAGGTCACTCTCGATATGATGAGAGCTTTCTTCTCGTGGCCCGATGTCCCCGGGGCCGACCGTGGTTACGCCCCCACCCATATCCCCCCACCTTCCTTCGACGCCGGCGCCTTCTAGGCCCGGATTACGGGTCTTCACGCTGCCTTTGACCCTAGTCGGGCCAAGGCCTCGGCCATCGTCCACCCTTGCCTCCGTATAGCTCAGCGCCTCATGGTGACTACCTTTTTGGCTAGATATGAGCCGGGCACGATGTCCACGCCGGAGCTTTACATGCTCTACGCGATGACACGCCCCAGAGCTCTATCTAGGTAGGGCGATGAGTTGGTCCCCGCCGTCGTGATTGATGTCGCGGCTTGGTTTTTGGACCGCATCATCGTATCGGTAGGCGCTCGCTCACCGATATGCTGCGGCGGTCTGATCACCTTGCTCGCCCTTATGACCGGCGAGGACTTTCCAGATGACCTGCGACGAGCACCGGGCCCCACTTCACTGTCCATAGATGTTATGGCCCGGATGAAGATGCTTTGTCCGCACGGTGAGCGACACTGGGTCTGGCTGCACGGCCCCTTCGGTGCCGATTACATGATTCTTCCGAGCCCAGCTCGGACTCAGATTGCACCGGCCCAGGTGGAATGGCTCCCGGCAATGGATCTTCTGATCCCAGCCGTATACGTGCTCGAGGCCGAGCAGGCCCACGCTGCCCACGCTGCCCCCGCAGACCCTGTTGCACCTGCTGAGCCTGCTGCCCCTGTTGACCCCGTGGCTCCTCAGCCTATCCCTGATATTTCTGTTGCTCCCGACACCTCTGTCCACACTTCTGTCAGTGTCGGGAGTACCCTCGCTGAGCCCACTTCCACTGCCCCCACGCCCACCACCACTGGCCCTCTGTCTGCCGAGCCCGTTTCCTCTGCCCCACCCGAGCGCCCGCCGACTATAGTTGAGTGCGGAGAGCCCTCTTTTGCCACCGCCGTAGAGACCGTGGTCTCCACCTCTGTCTCCACCGCTGCTGTATTCTCTGAGAGTGTCGTGGCGTCTGTCCACACTTCTGTGTCACCGACCTCTCTGGCCGCCTCGTTGCCACTTTTGTATTCTTCCTTCGTTGCTGCTGCCTCCACTTCTCACCAGCCGGTGCCCCGGCCTCGCACTGAGTCTAGGCCCACACTTGCGAGCGCAGCACCTTTCGTTCACTTACCTGCTGAGCCCATCACCTACGCCACCAGAGTACGCCAGCCCCGCCCTACACAGCACAGACCGGTGCGTCCCTCTGCACCACCTCCCCCCGACACTGTACTTCAGAGCATTCGTGCTCTCGAGGGGGCGGTGAGTGGCCTCAGAGGCGACCTTAGGACACTGTCCGCCACCGTCACCGCGATGGCTGGCCGCTTCGACCTGCTCCCGCACATTCACTACTGCCTTACCCAGGTCCTAGAGCGTCTCCCCCGCGTACCCCCACCCACCCAGCAGGTCACCACCCCCACTCCTACCCATACCCAGCATGCCTCCACTTCCACACCCACACCCACTCCCGCTCAGCAGCCTGTCCCACCACCACCACCACCACCTCCGCCTGAGGACGGAGACGGTGCAGCCCCACCTTCTTAGGCACTCTTGATGCCATCGATTCTTTTTGCCGTTGTGCTGCCCGTCTCTGCTGGGTCCTGATTCATTTTGCCCACCCCCCCTCACCTCACTGTTTTTGGGTACACATCTTCTTTACATATCTTTATATATCTTTTTTGGGGAGAGAGGGAGAGTTTTTGGTGTCGCACCTTTATATCTGTATCACTCCTATATCTGCATGCATCATGTCCGCATCATATTTTTCGTTTCATTATTTTCTTATCTTTCCTCGTGCATGCATCCTCACTTACCCCTCACATTACTTGTCTCTCGGTGAGCCACACTTTGCACATTGAGAACACTGTGCCATTTAGCTTGGGGGAGTGAGTTCTCACGTTCTTTTTCGATTTACTACCTTTGTTTTTAGTTTTTTCACGCCATTTTCCGCTTTTGCACTTATTTTCATCATTTTTTCTTTTATTTTACCATGCATCACGTTTTTCTTATTTTCTTTGTGTGCCGCATTGTAAATAGTTTTATTTTCCTCTTTATCTTTATTTATTTTTCATCTCATGCTAGAGATGACTTTTCTGTGATGATGATGACGTGGAGTTAGCTTCCTCTATATGCATGCTATATTTGTCATGTCTTAGATTTTATTTCTGATATCATATGCTGTGATTTGCCTTGCATTTAGAGATAGTAACCCACACTTTTTCCGCATGAAAATGGATGAAATTTTATTATTAGCTGAGTCTGAATATTCATATGTATGCTATCGCAGAAAACACACCAAGATTCACGCATTGAATGCTTATATCGGGAGTACCGATTTCTTTTCCTATATCACTTCTATATGCATGATTTGTACATTTCACTTCAGGATGTTGAATGATGTTAGCTATGATAAATCTGGATTAGTTTAGCTTTTTTGTGATTGAAACTGAGTAGATTAGATTACCTTGCTGAAGTTGTCGTACACGTCCTATAGAGTGAACCGAGAGATATATTTATTTCTTTCTCCACAAATCTTGAACATCATTTCTCTATTTTAAAGTCATTGGTGATTCTCCCCTTAGCGATTCTATTATATGGCATTTCCCCCGCTATTAATTCCTAGCTCCAAATTTCCCAAAACCAAAGAAAAAAAAATGAAAAACTCTTGTATATCCTTATTTCTCTTTGAGTTGGGATCATTGTGTATATATGCTATTTGAAAAAAAAAAGAAAAAAAAAGAAAAAAAAAAAGAAAAAAAAAAGAAAAAAGAAAAAAAAGAAAAGAAAAAGAAAAAGAAAAGAGGAAAGAACCTCAATAAAAGATCCCATCTCATGTTCTCTCTTTCTTTCCCTCTTTTCGTTTTTATTTTTGTTGCTTTTGGAGCTCCATAAAAATGGGGATGTAAATATTGTTTTTGTGCCACCACGCTTATAGATAAGCTTGGGGGAGGGAACCCATTGATGTGAGAGAGAGTGACTACTTGACGTTGCACGACAACCTAGGCTAAGTAATATTCTATACTCGGTGAGATTATTTTTAGCTTTACGAAGTCCAGAAATCCATGCCTAGCACTCATTTCATGAAATCCATGCATATCTATCTTTCTATTCTACGGTGTGATATTCTTATACTCCTCATAGAAAGCGTTCAATTGAAAAGTGTGTGATCTGCGATTTGTATACCGCTTTAAATGATTCAGACGATGTTAATTCTAAAATTATTCCGTTTTTCATGATTATATCATTGTTCGTGTGTTTTCTATTTCTATTTGCACCATTATACTATGATATCGAAATAAAATTCTTTGACATGTGTTTTTCATTCGGTGCATGCTATATGAGTAAGCAAAACCCACGTCCTGAGAAAATGATCTAGCAGCTTCCCTCTTCGCTTCTTTCTTTCTTCTTTGTTTTTATTTCGTTTTTCGTTTTTCTTCGTTTTTCATTTTTTCGTTTTTCTCCGTTTTCGTTTTCCGAATCCACCAGGTTCGCCTTTTACTTATCTTCCTCGAGGACGAGTAAGAGGTAAGCTTGGGGGATTTTGATCACTCCTTATTTTACACTTTTTTCCCGCATGTTTGCATGCCATTTAGGTCGCTCAAATCATGTTTTTCACGATATATCGACGATATTGCGATGCTTTTCACGATTTCTTGTTTTTGTCGAATTTCAGGTGATTTGGAGCGATTTGGAGTGATCTCGATATACGCCTACTCCAGAGTGTCACTGATGACCTCCCCGAGGGGCATTTTGCCGTTGGAGAGGAGAGGAAGAAGAAAGAACGTCGCAGGAGCGACGAGGAGGCCAAAACAAGCTGATTGGGCATTTTTGGTGTCTCACTCGGTCGAGTGAAGGAGTCACTCGGCCAACCAGCGAGACACCGCTCGGCTGACCTGATCGGACACGCTTTATGTGTGCACTCGGCTGAGCGACGGAAGCCACATCGGCCGAGTGACGATACCACGTCCGCCCGAGTGGCACGCAGACGAAGCCCATCAAAAATCGTCAACTTACTGTTTTTCGTCTGCCTGAGCTTCAGAAGACCCACTCGGCCGAGTGGAAAATGCCGACCGCCCGAGTACCAAGAAGCCGTCGGTCGAGTGACGACAACTCACTCGGCCGAGCGGCCCCCGAAGTGAAGACCCCCGAAGACCCAGACTTACTGGAAATTCTCAGGGTTTGTCACTCGGCCGAGCGACTTTTGTCACTCGGCCGAGTGCGACGCGCTGTCTGTAGCGAAAATTGCGGATTTCAGGCTGCACAGGGGCATTTTGGTCACAGTTTTTGGACGATTTTGGGGGGTATTTAACCCCTGTTTTTACCCTAGGCTAGATAGCTTTTCTCTTTACTTTTTGCAGCTTTTTAGATTAACTTTTTGGCTTTAGATTTTGGTGATTGGAGAGGAGAGAAAAGTTGATTTTTGTTGGATTATTGGAAGAACTCTATTGGTTTGTCTCTCTCCCCTCTAAAAATACTATTTTTATTGCTTATCTCAATATTGTGATGAATTCTCTTGTTAATTCCATTGATTATTTTTGTATTTGTGCTATGAATTGTGAGTAGTCCTTACGTCTTGGGGCGTGGGGATGAACCCTACGAGCCCAATTTCAGATTTGTGATGATTTGGTAGAAATTTTGCTAGAATTGCTATTAGGTTTAGTTTGGGATCGATTTAATACGGATGGATAGGTATTCATATCGATTGGGATTTGCAAGAGATTGGATCCCAATTCGGTAGGAAACCCTAGAAATCCGAATTGGGTTGGAATCGAATTTCCGTAGAATCGGTTTGCAAGAGATTGGACCGATACTAGGGTTTTCGGTTGCAATTCCATGCCGATACCTGTTTGCAAGAGATTGGACGGGTAGGAACTATCCCAACCTAGGTCGTGGCCCGAGTTTGCACGAGAGTGGGCTCGGGGCGCGATTGAACGATGATGTTGATCCTAATGCTAGCTTGCCTAGGCTAGGGTTTGCAAGAGATTGGGCCCGAACCTAGGATAGCTATAGACCGGCAACAGCGCGAGAGCGTGAGCTAGGTTTACATTCAGTTGCAACTAGTTCATCCGAGATTCTACCCTAGCAATTTTGATAACAACGAATCACATTGACGAGATACGGTGAGTAGCGGGGATTCCACATTCCCTAGACGTTCTTTATTTGATTTGATATCTTCGTACTTTGTCTGACGATTGTGACAGGATCGCCAAAGGCAAAATTCTCTCTTTTCTGTTCTTAATAGCCAGGTTGTTCGGAGCAAGCACTTTCATTCGTCCTCCCTGTGTTCGATAACCCGCTCGCCGCTACACCGTGCGCTTGCGGTAAAACTACACGGTCGCACTATTGGGTTACATTCCGGAGCGATCACTTTACTACCATTGCATTTCTATTGTCTGATTATGATTTTGATGGTTCATTTTCATTTAGATCGCTTTTTAATGAATATTTGTGAGTAGTTCCCAAATCTGGGATTTTGGCGGAAACCCCTTCGTGGGCTCTTCCCGATGCGTCCATAGGGTTAGGAAATCGATAGGGATTAGGAATCTAACGGTTACGTGGGGTGTTTTATTGTCATCGGCGGGAAAAAGACCGCCTTTGACCGTTGGGCCAAGGGGGAATAAACTTGGCGGTTGACTCCCTAGCCATAGCTCACGCCCTTAGCGTAGACGCCAAATCCTAGCGCGCGGGAGCGGCAGGATAAGACGTTGGGAGTTATCGTTGCGAGCCTAGTGCTTCCAGAGTCGATCAGTGTTAATGGACACGGGAGTGCCCACTGATCGAATCCGGGAAGTCCGGCGTATCATCCTGGGCATCGACCGGAATATCGGGCCCATGGGATGACGGTACCACTTTCTGAGGCAACGTCTCACCATTAGACCCTAATTCCGATCGCCATCCTAACCGTAGGCCGTACCGGCGAGAGTCACTCGTTGGGGTGGAAACCAAAGTCCCGGGTTTTTCCTTCTTATTGTTTACACCTTGCTTTCCTTTACCGTGACAAACCATCTTTCGATCCGGGCTAGCTCGCCCACGGGGTGATTTTGGTCCTCTTTGACACAAGCACATCCTCGCCTCGCTGTGTTCGACCCCCAAGCCACACTACAACACCGTGCGCTTGCGGTTACAAATATTTAGATTTCCGCGCCCCCGTTCGCACCGTTCCGGGGCGTCGGTCAAGTTTATGGCGCCGTTGCCGGGGAGGCAACGTGCTTGTTATTTTAGGATCTCATGAACCCTATTGTCTAGCTCTTATCCATACCTCACGATAATTTTCGCATTCTTCTTTTTCCTTTTTATTTTCTTATTTTTATTTTTATTTTTATTTTTATTTCTTATCTTATCTGTTTCTTTCCCACTTGTCGCTTCACGGGTGTTTGTTGTTTTTCATGCGCAGGAGTTCAAGAAGTCTCGACGACTTGATCCCTGTCGATCCAGAGATAAACGCCACCCTAAGGCGTTTGGCTGTCGAGAAGCGAAGAAGAGAGGATCCTGAAGCCATGGGGGAGAACACCCCGCCTCACAAGTCCCTGTTGGAGTACTCGATGCCTTCCATCGAGTCCACCTTCGCCATTCGTCCTCCAGCTATTACGGCCCAAAGCTTCGAGCTTAAGCCGTCTTTGGTGACGTGGATCCAGCAGGATCAATTTTCGGGTGCACCCATGGAGAGCCCGATTGAGCATCTAGACTCCTTGGAGAAATGTGACACCTTCCGGATAAACGGTGTCACAACTGAGGCGATCCGACTGAAGCTGTTCCCCTTCTCCTTGCGAGATAAAGCCAAGCTGTGGCTTAGGGGGAATGACCCAAATACGTTCAACACCTGGGAGAAGCTCTCAAATGCTTTCCTGACGAAGTTCTTTCCCCCCCGGGGAAGACCATGAAGCTGAGGAGTGAGATCTACTCCTTCTCCCAGGCCAGCCACGAGTCCTTGCCTGAGGCTTGGACAAGATACAAGAAGATGCAGAGAAGATGTCCCCACCATGAGCTCCCCAAGTGGCAGATCATAAATCTATTTTATAATGGATTGAGGGACGATTTAAAATCTTCCATGGATGCCATGGCTGGAGGGTCCTTCATGTCGAGAAGCGATGAAGATGTCGGACAGATTCTTGAAAATATGGCATCCAACAATGAACGATGGTGTGACGAGAGAGCCACACCAAGGTCTGGGGGCATCCATAGAGTCGAAGACGTCGACAAATTGTCAAGCAAGTTTGACTTGATGTCAACCCAGATCTTTGCATTGATGGTAGGCGCCGGTGGTGCTGGTACACAACAGATTGCTGCGGTGGAGTCCGAAGTTTTTGAAGAGTTCGACGGTGGTGACATCTCACCCCTGTTGGATCAGGCGAGCGCATTATTTTACAATCCTACAGGGAATGCGCCATTTCCACTACGAACCAACTCAAACCTGGCCTACTCTTCCAACAACCGGAATCACCCGAACCTTAGTTATCGGGCGCCTTATCAACAGCCGGCTCAGCAACAACATCAGATATATCAGCCAGCTAGGCCCCAGCAGCAGTTTCAGTAGCAGCAATATTAGCAGCAACAACCACCACAACAGTATTAACAGTATGCTCCTAGAAATCAGCAGCCCACCCAGCAGCAATACGGCCAGCAGAGGGCCATTTCTCCGGTTGAGTCTCTCTTGACTCAATACATCGCAAATCAGGAGAAAATAAATCTGAAGCTGGAAATGGGACAAAGAGTCCTCACTGATCAGGTGACCCAACTGGGGTTGCAAGTGGCGAACCTTCAGAGACCGCAGAATCTCTTACCGCCACAGCTTGAGGTGAACCCTAGGGGGTAAATCGGACCTTGGCGCTCACACATGAGCATGAGAACGTGTCTGCCATCGTCTTAAGGAGTGGAACTCAAATACATATGAGAGAGCCCCCCAAAGGACCGGAAGCACCGTTGGTCGTGGAACGACCAACTGAGAAATTAAATGACGACGGTGCTTTGTCACCCAAGACAACTACTCCGGAGGGAGTTCATAGGGATGCGAAGAAGAAGGATGAGGAAGGGAACCCAAGAGTGTTCAAGCCCATTGTGCCTTTCCCAAACCGGCTTGCCAAGGCCAAAATCAATGAGAAGTATGGAAAATTCTTTGCCATGGTGAAAGATATGAGCTTACAAAGCCCCTTCCTCGAGGCCATCGAGACAATCCCCTCATATGCCAAATTTCTGAAAGACTTGGTGACACGTGGATCTAGAAAAGAGAAGGTCGTGTTAACGACGGAGTGCAGCGCACTTATTCAGCGCGCAAATCCGCCCAAGCTCAAGGACCCCGGAAGTTTCTCCATCCCTTGCTCTATTGGGGAAGTGCAAATCCAGAGGGCGCTCGTCGATCTTGGTGCGAGCGTCAGCTTAATGTCCCTATCATTGTACAAGAGAATGGGGATGGGAGACTTAGAGCCCACCGGCATGACATTACAACTTGCTGACCGTTCGGTCAAGTATCCGGTGGGAGTAGTGGACGACCTCCCCGTCGATGTGAAAGGAGTACATGTACCTGTTGATTTTGTGGTGATGGACATGCCGGAAGACAAGCATACACCAATTATTCTTGGACGACCCTTTATGGCAACCGCCGGCGTGTTGATAAACGTGAAGAATGGGAAGCTTTCCCTCAATGTGGGCCAAGAAAGAGTCGAATTTGACTTGGGCTTGTCGATGAAGCATCCAAATCCCCCGGACGATCCGAGTATCAGTATGCTGGAGAATGAAGAAGATGGAGCTGTTGAAACAAGTGCCTGGGAAGTGCTCTAAAGGAATCCCCCCGATAGCTTGGGGGACCTTGGAGAGCAAGTTGGCTCCCCAAAGAATGAAGTTGCTAACGAGGCGGTCGTGCGACATGTGATCCCTCCCGGATTCCCTAAGTCTCCTCCCACGGGGAGAAAAGTAAAAGAACCCATGGACCTCACCGGTGATGAGGTCCGGATCCTGAAAAAGATGGCGGTAGACACCAGTTTGAGGGAGAAGCTCCCGGATCCTGTCGAGAAAGGGATGGTAGTCGAGCAAATCTTTTTACAGCCACCGACTACACCAATAGCCACAACCTCTGGAGCTGAAGAGATGCCAGATTTTAGGCATCACCCGTATCGCCCACCATGAACATCATCAACGGGCGTCGAGCTAACGACGTTAAACAAAAGCGCTTCATGGGAGGCAACCCATGTTCTAAACCTTTACTTCCGCTTTTTAGGACTTTTTCTTAACTTTATTTTATCTCTTTTTATAAACAAATCCAGCTGCAACAACTTCCGTCGTGAAACTTAGGCGATTTTTGGGTTTTTGCAGAAAACAAGGCCCCAACCGATCGGGTGATAACTCACCCGATCGGTTGGGACGTATCAACTAACAGCCATGTCTGTCACCAAACGCACCGACCAGGTGGATAAAGAACAGATCGGGTGACCTGGGGAAACTCTCGGGAAAATTTCAGTATTCATCAACCGACCGGGTGACAATATGCGAGACCGGTAGAGGGACCGGGTGAGAAACTCTGAGTTCTCGGGAAAATGTGTGGAGCGGCGAACCAATCGGTTGAGTTCTCAACCGATCGGGTCGCCTGTAGCGTTTCTTCAGCATCAAACTTTCGACCTAAGATCAACCGGTCGGGTGATAACTCACCCGACCGGGTCGACTTAAATCCCTATAAATAGCCGTCGCCGCCTGTTTCAGAGTGTTTTCTCACTACAAAGCGTTGACCGTGGAGAACCCGGTCAACGTGGTCAAGGGGCCCTCTTTGGGTCCCTTGGGGGGCTTCGAATTGATGCAGAAGGGACGAGGGGAAGCCTCGGCCCTGGTTGAGACGCTCGGCCTCGGATAGACGTGCTCGGCCTCGGCTGGAAGGGGGACGAGGGGTAGCCTCAGTCGCCCGGGTAGATGCACGGCCGACGGGCGGCGAGGGGGAGTCTCGGACCCGACTAAGACGCTCGGCCTCGGTAGGGCGTGCTCGGCCTCGGCAGGCTGACGGTGAGGGGAAGCCTCACTGTCCAGTCGATCGAGTGGTCGGTGAGGGGCGAGGGGTAGCCTCGGCCCGTTGATCAGCTGTCCACCTGCGTAGACGAGAACGCTCGTCAGGGGGCCGGACCTTGGTTCCAGCCAAATCCCCTCCGATGCCTAAGTCAGATAGTGATCTGAGAAAGGAGGCCCGGCGGAGAC
Source organism: Scilla litardierei (assembly GCA_030789695.1). Classification (NCBI taxonomy): domain Eukaryota; kingdom Viridiplantae; phylum Streptophyta; class Magnoliopsida; order Asparagales; family Asparagaceae; genus Scilla; species Scilla litardierei. The sequence goes on from JAULAV010003746.1 coordinate 59,826, forward strand.
GGTTCGACTCGTGAAGAGATCGTAACGGCGTCTCTCGGCGCGAGCGGGGGAGGAAGGAGATGAATTGGGGGAACGAGGTCGTTGATGGAGTACCTTAGGTTTTGTTACCTGAGATGCGGTCCCTTTCTTCGTCGTCCTCCGAGCCCTTTTGTAGAGCTCCCTGCGTGATTGCCTCGGGCCCACGTCCCACGCCCGCCCTCGATCGTGCCCCATCAATCCGCCCCCTCGCCGCCGCTCTCTTCGCCATTCCAGCACCTCCCCATTACCGCCATTTAGTGGTCACGTGTTTGGGGGAACGGTTTTCGCAGGAGTGGGTGAGTGTCCAGCGGGTTATCGGGGCCGGGTCGGATTGACATTCGAGAAGGTCCCTAACAGGGCCTTTGTTGAATGGGCTTGAGGATGCAGGTGGGCCTTCGACCAGTAGTCGGGCTCCTGGGCTCGTGTCTTTTGGGGTCTCGGTCAAATAGGCGTAACAATTGCCCCCATCGGTCGAGTTGATTGGCTTCGGCCTGTTCGGCTCGGCCGATGTGACCTCTGCCGATTTTGACAAGCTCGCCAGTCGATGCCGACTCATTTATTAGTCGTCATCATGGGTAGGCCCGTTCGATATTTTTAAGGCGCGGGCTCCGAAGCGCCGTCGGTCCTCTGATGCCGCCACGTGTGGCTGCAAACTTACCCCCTCCGTTCGCGGGGCCGTCTTCAATTGAGAAGCTGAGGGGTTCGGGCGCCGCCATCGGTGGGATCGATCTGCCTCGGCTAGCTTGGTATAACCGCTTCGCCTCCTGGGGTTCCGAGTGGCGCTTCAGCCGAGGCGTGGTCATAAATGTAGGTCATGATGAGGCGGATCGATTGGACTTCCCCTGGCGCCGGTTTCGAAACGCCGCCAGTTCTTCGAAGCCTGCCGTGCGTTCTTGTCAGCCGCTTCGAATTCACCCCTGCGCCCGGTATATAAGATCCTCAGCCGCGTTGATCTCCACTTCTCTCTTGCTTCTCCCGGTATTCAAAGCTTTCCACAACTCGGAGTTTCCCGTCGCCTTCGCTTCCTTGCCTTCTCCAGACTAGTCGAAAAAAGGTAATTCCTCTCTCGATTTCATCTTATGGCTGCCCTTAGGATAGGCGGTTCTGGTCAAAGGGCAAGGGATCCTTCGGAGTCCAGGCGGGGTGAGCCCCGGCTAGGGGGATCAGGTTCCCCCGCCGGGAGTCGTTCTCTTCAGGATAAGGGGAAGGAGAAACTTTTTCCAGACTACGCCCGTGATGACGTGGCGTCGGCTGTCGTACGGCTTAATGTGCCCCCGGTTGTCCTCCGTACGCCGTCGAGGACTCCTCCTTCGGTGGCCGCGGAGATCCGGGAAAGATATCTCTGCTTCCCATACGAGGTTCGGGTTCCATTTGTCGACGAGCGGATTTGCCTTCTGAGGAGCAATGAGGTCGGCGTCTACGTCGAGATGTTCTGCCTGGGTCTTCGCTTCCCGCTCCATCCCTTCTTAATCCAGGTCATGGAACATTTCACAGTGTCCCTGTGTCAGTTCACCCCGTGTTCGATCGCGGTACTGACGGGCTTCGTAACGCTCTGCTGTACCCGTGGTCTGGAGCCGTCTCTCCCCCTTCTCTTCCACTTTTACCAGGTCCAGACGGTCGGTCCGGGGTCATGGCTGCTACTCTGAGCCCGTTCGAGGAGGGAATGCCTGATCGGGTTACCCCGATGGTCAGGGGATTGGAACTCGGATTATGTTTTCGTGGTCTTCTTGGGTGAGGCCCAGATTCTAACAAGCTGGGGCAGTTCTGTCCATCCTCGCCCGTCGTTAGTTCTCTCAGACGTCGACCGGGCAGCCGCTGCGCTTCTGTTGGCTCTTCCTTTGGAAACGAAGTCCATCTGGTCTTTGTTGGACGACCTACTCCTGAAGGCCGTCTTGTGGTCTCCGGGTAGGTCGCTTTTTCATCCCCGGATCGCCCTATGACTCATCCTGATTTCGGTCTCCTTTGCAGGGATGGCTGGCCGCGAATTCGTCCGTGACGTCGATGAGCTGATCCGTCGTGGAGCCGCTCGCAGCCGAGGTAGTACCTCTGGAAGGGCGCCTCGGAGGACCGTTGAGGAGGAAGTGCGCCGAGCTGAGCCTTCCGTGGGTAAGGTGGTGGCCGCGCCTCCCGCCTCTTCTTCTGGCGATCCCCTTCCGGGGGGTGAGGATGGTGCGGGGCGGAAGCGTTCCCCTCCGGCGCCTCCGGAGCCCTACGGGGGAAGAAGAGGAGGGAGGACGTGGATCCCTCCAGTCCGGCAGGTTCCGCACTTCCCGTGGCGACCGCCGGGGATCCTTCGGCAGCTTTGTCTGCCACCCCCCTCGCAGCGTCTTCGCCCGTATCACCGGGGGTCGGGACCTTGTTGGCGAGTGACTTGGCTTCGATTGTTGTCCCTGGGAGTTCTATGTTTGTTGACCGAGCTCTGGCCCAGCAGGTTGCCGAGGTCTCCATCCCTCCCCGGGATCGCAGCTTCCTCAAGAAGATCCCGGCCGACAAGATGTCGGATTCCTTGGTCTGGATCCTTCAACAGGTTCGGTTATCTAGCTATCCTCTCTTTCTCTTTATCCTCTTCTTAGCCCATGTCTCGTCTTTTCAGGGTTCAGCGCTTGCTGTGGAGTTGCAGTGTCGAGCCATCCGCTTGAGGGAGCTGGAAGAGTCCTCCATGAGGGCTCAGGAGCGGGCCGGGGCGGCTGAGGTGGCTATGACGGAGGCCCAGATGGAGTCTCGGCGTCTCAACCTCCGCGTGGCCGAGTTGGAGGGACGAGTGGTTGACCTCCAAGGAAAGCTGGAGGATGCTCATCAGTCGGCTGAGGAAGCGGCGGAGTCGTTCCGCCTGGAGAGGGAGGAGCTTCAGAGGGAACTGTCAGATCGGCGCCAGGTGATGCGGCTTGCAGAGGAGGTGGAGAAGGGCATCGTCGAGACCCTGGGGAAGAGGATCTTCGAGGTTCTCAGGGAGGCCTTCGGTAAGTATGAAGACCTCATCGCCCCTCGGATCGTCGAAGTCGTCCAGTCTTCTTTCCGGGAATGTGCGGAGCGTGTTCGGCAAGCCCCACCGCCGGTCGATCCCCCTCGCTCCGAGCAGGGCAAAGTGCCCGAGGATGTGTCCTCCCGAGCTCGGGCTCCCTAAGCCGTCCCTCCCGGCCTTATCCTCAAATTTTTAAGCATCCGCTTCGCTTTGGGCCAGTCTACTTGAAATGGATCCCTGGCCCCCGCTATCTCCTTCGGCTCTTTTGTCAACCAATTTTGCTCTGTCGGTGTCGATCTAGCTTCTGTAGGCGAAGAACTCTGTCATTCGTCGTGAGTAGATTGTTTGTAGGGTGTTTCCTTCGCCTCGATCCCCTGTAAATAAGACACATTTTTGTACTCTGGTTATCTATTATAAACGAAATTGACTTACTCGGACTTCTCGTGTACTTTGCGTTGTCGCCTTGTTCTTGGCCTAGGACTGGATGACGTTGGCGTCGGCTGGGGGGATTCTCCCCAGACTTATGAGTGCGGGAGTCGGTCGGCGAGGGCAAAAGCTCCTCGGCTTAGGACCGGTCGGCGTCCGTGTCTCGGGGGAGTTGCCCCCAGACTTATGAGCACAAGAGTCGGTCGGCGAGGGTAAAGCTCCTCGGCTTAGGACAGGTCGGCGTCCGTGCCTGCTGGGGGAACTGTCCCAGGCTTATGGGCGCAGGAGTCGGTCTGCAAGGGCCAAGCTCCTCGGCTTAGGACCGGTCGACGTCCATGCCTGCTGGGGGAACCGCCCCAGGCTTATGAGCGCAGAAGTCGGTCTGCGAGGGCAAAGTCCCTCGACATAGAACCGGTCGGCGTTTGCGCTGGCTGGGGGGATCGCCCCCAGACTTATGAGCGCAGGATTCGGTCGGTGAGGGCAAAGCTCCTCGGCTTAGGACCGGTCGGCGTCTGTGCCTGCTGGGGGAACTGCCCCAGGCTTATGAGCGCGGAAGTCGGTCTGCGAGGGCAAAGTCCCTTGACTTAGAACCGGTCGGCGTTCGCGCTGGCTGGAGGGATTGCCCCCAGACTTATGAGCGCAGGAGTCGGTCGGCGAGGGCGAGGCTCCTCGGCTTAGGACCGGTCGGCATCCGTGCCTGCCGGGGGAACTGCCCCTGGACTTATGAGCGCGGGAGTCGGTCTGCGAGGGCAAAGTCCCTCGACTTAGAACCGGTCGGCGTTCGCGCTGGCTGGGGGGATTGCCCCCAGACTTATGAGCGCAGGAGTCGGTCGGTGAGGGCGAGGCTCCTCGGCTTAGGACCGGTCGACATCCGTGCCCACTGGGGGAACTGCCCCGGACTTATGAGCGCTGGGGTCGGTCGGCGAGGGCGAGGCTCCTCTTCCTCCTCCAGTGAGGCGGCGATCCCCATTCTTTTGCGCTATTGGTGACATGTCAACTCCGTCGGGGATTTAAGAAAAGACAAAAAGGGGAATGCATTTGTACTCTCAAGAGTCCTGTCGGACCGGTACATTTGGAGGAAAAGGAAAAAAGGAAATGAAGCTAGATAGAGGGAGTATCCACCATTACTAGGCTGCAACCGGGGGGAGAGACATCGCCCGCTCACTCTATGATGTGGAGGGGACCTTGGACGGTGTTGATCTTCTTCCCCTTGTCTGGCTGCGTGGAGGTCCCTTCTCCGTGGGCCGGCTCGTCGGCCTGGTTCCTGGCGTGCCCCTGGCTCATCAGCTTCTCAATGTCCTTCTTCAAATGCCAGCAGTCTTCAGTGTCATGGCCATCATCCTTATGGTACTTGCAGTAATTCTCCCTGTTCTTCCCGCCTCTTTTAGCCTTCGGTGGGGGGCGATCAGCTCGCTCTTCCTTCTGTACTTGGGCAAGAATGGCGTCCAGGGTGGTGTCCCTCACGCTTTCTCCCCGCTGCCTGCTCCTCTGCCTCTTCTCGGTCCGGTACCCTTCGGGGCTAACTCGTCTGCCGTCGCCGCGCTTGGTCCCTCGAGCGGCTTTTCCTGCATCCTCGGCCAAGGCCTCCTCGGTCAGCATGAAGCGTTCGGCCCTTGCCATGATCCCGGGGAGGTCCTTCGGGGGGTCGTTGTGTAGGGACTTCTTGAGGCCTCTGTGGCGAAGTCCTTTCTTAAGGGCCGTTTGGACCACCAGGTCGGGTGGGTTGTTCACGTTCAGCCTTTCCGCATTGAAGCGGCGCATGAACTGTCGGAGTGGCTCGGCCGGGCCTTGCACTATGTTGAACAGATGTTCGGCACCAGGTTTGATCAGCCTCCCCGCCATTAACTGTTTGCAGAACAACTGGGCGAGTTGTTCGAAACTGTCGATGGAGCGGCCGGGCAGGCTGTGGTACCAGATCCTCGCCGCTCCCTTGAGAGTAGAATAGAAGCCCCGGCAAAGCAGGTCATCGTCAGCTCCCTGGAAGGCCATGTCCCCCTCGTAGTCCATCACGTGGTGTGCCGGGTCTCCTATTCCGTCGTACTTTCCCAGCACCGGGATCCTGAATCGAGAGGGGACCCGTGCGTCGGTTATTCTCCGTGATAAGGGACACCGGTCTCCGTGGATGCCTCCGGGGATGCGGTACTCGCCTGCCTCTGGATCGATCGGGGGTGGAGGTAGCACCGGCGCCAGCGGGGCTGGCTCCGCAGCCTTCGCCACGCTGGGGGTCGGGCTGTCCCGACGCTCCCGACTCCTCCTGCGGGAGCTCCTGCTCCGCCGTGATCAGTCTCTCGAGTGGTGTCGTTCGCTTCTCCTGCGGCAGGACGACCGTGATCGACGAGACGATGCCGTCCTCGATTCTCCGTCCGTCCCTTCGGTCTCTCTTCGGCTCCTTTCACGATAGGGTGAGGAGGCGCGTGACCTCGCCTGACGAGAGCCGGACAGCGTGAACCGACGCTCCGTGTTCGGTTTCTGGGCCCCGTGGTCGTCGACCACGGCAGACCGCAAGTGCGGGGGATCCCCTGTCCATCGATGGCCATCGTCCATCGTGCCCCTGTTGGGCGGCGCCGGGCCGACGAGTTGCTGCACCGTCGCGACCAACGTCTGGAGGCTTGCGTTGGTCTCCTGAGCCAGGGCGCGGAGTTGTCCTTGCGTGGCCAGTTCTGAGCCGCCGGTCTCTTCGGTTGAGAGGGCATGGTGGTCGCCGACGGGCATGTCCTCGGGGTTGCCATTCGATGCGTCATTCCCCTCCTCCGGGATGGGGGGCATGCGCTTCCTTCCGTTGCTGGCTCGTGCCATTGTTGGTGTGGTATTCTGCTTTGTGGGATGATTTTCAGGTTCCCACAGACGGCGCCAGATCTTTCAGAGTGTTTTCTCACTACAAAGCGTTGACCGTGGAGAACCCGGTCAACGTGGTCAAGGGGCCCGCTTTGGGTCCCTTGGGGGGCTTCGAATTGATGCAGAAGGGGCGAGGGGAAGCCTCGGCCCTGGTTGAGACTCTCGGCCTCGGATAGACGTGCTCGGCCTCGGCTGGAAGGGGGACGAGGGGTAGCCTCAGTCGCCCGGGTAGATGCACGGCCGACGGGCGGCGAGGGGGAGTCTCGGACCTGACTAAGACGCTCGGCCTCGGTAGGGCGTGCTCGGCCTCGGCAGGCTGACGGTGAGGGGCAGCCTCACTGTCCAGTCGATCGAGTGGTCGGTGAGGGGTGAGGGGTAGCCTCGGCCCGCTGATCAGCTGTCCACCTGCGTAGACGAGAACGCTCGTCAGGGGGCCGGACCTTGGTTCCGGCCAAATCCCCTCCGATGCCTAAGTCAGATAGCGATCTGAGAAAGGAGGCCCGGTGGAGACGGTTCGACTCGTGAGGAGATCGTAACGGCGTCTCTCGGCGCGAGCGGGTGAGGAAGGAGATGAATTGGGGGAACGAGGTCGTTGATGGAGTACCTTAGGTTTTGTTACCTGAGATGCGGTCCCTTTCTTCGTCGTCCTCCGAGCCCTTTTGTAGAGCTCCCTGCGTGATTGCCTCGGGCCCACGTCCCACGCCCGCCCTCGATCGTGCCCCATCAATCCGCCCCCTCGCCGCCGCTCTCTTCGCCATTCCAGCACCTCCCCATTACCGCCATTTAGTGGTCGCGCGTTCGGGAGAACGGTTTTCGCAGGAGTGGGTGAGTGTCCAGTGGGTTATCGGGGCCGGGTCGGATTGACATTCGAGAAGGTCCCTTACAGGGCCTTTGTTGAATGGGCTTGAGGATGCAGGTGGGCCTTCGACCAGTAGTCGGGCTCCTGGGCTCGTGTCTTTTGGGGTCTTGGTCAAATAGGCGTAACACCGCCCATTCGTTCCGCCCTCGCCATTTTCGAATCCCAGACCGACGTTTCGCCTCCTCCTCTTGCGCCTGACCTCGTTCTTCCCCTAAATCAACCCCAATCGACCCCCCAGCTCCCTATCCATCTCTCCATCGATTTCTCTCCATTCTCCTCGATTCCACCCGCACACAAAACCCTAACTTTCACCCATTCTCCCCAATTTCGAAACTTGCTGAAGAAATTGCCGCGGCTTCACAACGTGCTCCTATCGAGTAGCATCGGGGCGTCTACGAGCAACGATCTTCATCTCATTTGGGTAAACTCGCTCCTTAGCTCAATTTTAATTTTGCCCCAAATATTCCATTTGCTCGTTGGTCGTGTTTGTGTTTATTCATTGTATTTTGCATACTCACGCACACACACGACTCCCGCACAATGCCTCCCCGCCGTGTTAAGCCCACTGATGCCAGCTCTTCCAACCCTAGGCCCACCCGTCGTGCTCGTCGCACACAACCCCCCCGCTCAACCCACCACCACCAATCCATCTACCACCCCACGCACCGCCCCCGCCTTACGTTGACGATCCCGAATACGGGATGCAATTCCAAGATGACGACGAAGCCGACCGATTCATGGCCATGATCCTCCTAGCTGGACAGAGCGGACGGGTAACCCAGGAGTCCGTCGACCGAGACCTCCCCTTCCTTCAAAGCTTCATCCGCCACATCCGTGAAGACCCACCCGATGTCTCCGAGCTCCACATTCCACCCCCCACGACTCCTGGTCCCCAGCACAGGCCCCCATCACCACCCCCAGAGGGTGGTGCCCCTGCTTGATTTTTCCCATCCCGCTTTTTGTCCCCCCTATGTTTATGCCCATCTGTCTTTGCGGGGCCCTGCTTTGTCACTGTAAGGGGGATGACCCATTCACGTGTCGCATCACTTTCTTTTTATTTCTATTTCTTTCCTCTTTGTTTTTTCTGACCTCCCCCTTGCATTTCGTTGCACTTTCACGATCATATTTTATTTGCTAGCACGGTCATGTCTATCTTGGGGGAAGTCTATTTTGCTGTGTTGTCATGTTTTGTTTTCTCTTTGTTTGTTTGTGCTTGTTTTACTTTTAGTCGTGTCGTGTCGTGTGGTTTGATCGTGTCGTGTCGTGTCTCGTAGTTTGTTCTTTTTCCTTTTTTCTTTTAATATTTTCGTGTCATGTGGGTTGATCGTGATTTTTCTTTATTTTCAGTTTCGTATCTGTGTTTTCCTTGTTTTTCATTTCTTTTTGTGTCGGTGTGTATTCCCCCCATTTTCATTGCCCTCCCGTACTCACTCTTATTGTATTGAGGGCAATGCAAGCTTCAGCTTGGGGGAGTCGCACTTTGTGCATCATTTGAGTCTTTCTTTTTCGTTTTTGTGTCGTTTTCATCGTGTTTTAATTTTTCTTTTCTTCTTTTTTATCTCTTTCTCATAGAGATGAACCCTATGATGAATTGCCGCAAAATCACACACACCTAGCATAACATCGATAATCACACTCACTAACCCTAGGATATCAAGTCCCCTGCATTTCACGGTTCGTAGGTCCACTTAGCTTTTTTGTGAGTCGTGTGTCGTGCCTAGCCGTGTGGTGTGCTTCTACTTTGCGATTTACTTTATATACCTATCCAGGAATGACCCCTAGATTATCACAAGTCAATATGAATAATACAGTATTTGCTTCTCTTGCCTGTTTCTGTATGCATGCTATATATATCGTACGCTTCATTTCGCATGTGTCGGGATTCCACAATTAAGGACTAGGATAACCCATTTAGCCCATGCTCTATTTAGCAAGAATAGTTTCCTTTGCCCAAGTGTTTAGATTCCGACTTCTTTTTGTTTTAGTTGGTGCAAATCCCCTCGCCGTGTACCGTTCTCCCACTTGGGAGAGTAAACATGTGTATAGCCAAAAAACCCCAAAAATTCAAAAAAAAAAGAGAAAAGAAAATAAAAACCCAAAAAGAAGAGAAATGAAAAAAAAAGAAAAAAAAATTGTATAGCCAAAAATCCAAAAAAATTCACAAAAACCCAAAACCCAAAAAAAAATTCACGAGTGAATATTTTCCTACTTGCCGAGAATAAAGGGAAGACGAGAATTTGCACAGAGTGTTCTACTCCACATCATCTCAACCCCCATCGGTTTCGAAAACACTTGGCTTAGGAACTTTTTAGCTAGTATCTAGGCTATAGTGGTGTGATTTCCTTAACCCTAGTTGTGGAGTCCCCGACGCATGATATGTTTCGATTCTCTCTATTCTCATGCATGCTTGAACTATAAATTCACCGCTTTATTCAATTCGAATCGGTATTTGGGTCGTTTCCTGAATTTGTGTATATCGAGCTTTATTGCACATCGTAGATAGCGACACCGACTGCAAGCACACGACCACACTCACTCGCGCTTCACCGCGTGGGCCCACGGCACTTGTTTGGACTCGTATTCCTAGGTTTAGTGATGTGATTTGGCGTTTGCTTGCTTGGTGTGTCGTTTTTGATTTTGTTGGCCCTGACGGGCGATCTAGGATAAAGAGTTTTCTTTTTCTCTCTTTCTCTCTATTTTCTCCCTCCGAGCTCCTACTCTCACTCGTCTTCCTCGAGGACGAGGAAGAGTTCAGCTTGGGGGATTTTGACGTGCGTTTATATTTCATATATTTATGCACGTTTTCTTCCGTGTTTTGCCGTATTTTACCGTCGTCTTTTATTCGTTTTCTAGTGTTTTCTCGTGTTTTCTTGTTTTCTTTCACTTTTCCGTGTTTTCCGTGTTTTGCAGGAGTTTGCTGGCATTTGGGGCGTAAAACGATGATACATTGTGTCCCCGGAGCAACGGGAGGAGTCACGCGTGATTCGGGGGGTCAAACGACGAAGATTGCATCTTTCAGCCCCTCACCCGGCTGGTTGGTCATCTCCAACCGATCGGGTGATGCACGCGTGCACCACCCGGACGCAGCTTGGAGCTCACGAGAAGTCACCCGGTCGGGTCAGAAGCTCAATGTCTTTGGAATTCGGAGCTGATTGCCAACCGATCGGGTGACCTTCACCCGATCGGTTCACCTGTAGCTGAATTTCAACAGCCAAGACTCGAAGTTCCAACCGGTCTCCTCACCCGGTCTGCACCAAGATCCAACCGGTCGGCACCAAGATCCAACCGACCGCATCCAAGATCCAACCGACCGGTTCATCCTGACCGGGTGAAACCCCGCTTGCGCTGTAATTTTGTGAAGCGGCTCACTCGACCGGTTGACTTGTCAACCGGTCGGGTGATGTCGTTTTCTATAAATAGAACCCTAGGTTTCCCAGATTCGGGAGTTGGTTATTTTTTACTGTTTTATTCATTTTGTGACGGCTGTAATTTTCCAGTTTTTGTACTGTCACGACCCGCTTCCCTAAAATGGAGGCGAGACGTGAAAAGGTCCGCACGGGAGAGGAGCTATGAAGCCCCAAACCCGATAAGCGTCAATAATACATAAGCAGATCCCTGTAACCACATCAGAATAACAATAATAACACAAGGAGAGACTGAAATAAAATCTCACATCTCATACATTGTCCAACAAGAAAATAAGTTCAACATCCAGAAAAGCCACCAGGCTAAAAGAGAAGAGTCTAAAGGCCCAGAACAAGGCCAACAAAAGCAACAACAACAACAAAGTATAGGTGCTACGCACCGATAACAAAAAAACTGTCTAACAAAAGTAAAACACAACGAAGACACTAGGACTGGTCCCCAGTGTCCACGTACTCCCCGTCAAACACAAGCACGGGCTCGGCGTCAGCAAACACCTCGTCCTCAGCAAGTAACTCAGGCTCGGGCTCTAACATGTGTCACCCAAAAGAGTAAAGGGGCACATGTCAGGAAGTCGAAAGACTTGTGCAAGGAAACGGGAATAATGGTAAATTAGCAACCTAGCAATTAAAACATGGTGCATGGCAAGTAAAGTACGGTGGTAACAAGTAAGGTAAAGGAGAGTACAAGTGGCAAGTATCAAGTGGTAGGGGTGACATGTAATGTCAAGTAACATGTAAAGTACAAGGGATCACTCGACGAGTGCCCTATTGCCCGCAGGCTGTGTTCAAGTATCAAGTACAAGGGGTCACTCAACGAGTGCCCTATTGCCCGCAGGCTGTGTTAATCTCGTCTTCTGGAGCACGAGCGAGAAAGTGCAAGTGGCATAGGATTGTGCCCACGCAAGGTGGGGGCCTAGCCGGAACGAGGGTACAAGTATGTAGCAAAGCTACGCAATCACGATGAGTTCTCAAGCATGCAATGACATGAGCAGTTAATACGCGTACCGTTAATTGTATTTAAACGTGACAGGCAAAATGCAATGACATGAACAGATATTCGCGTACCGTTCATTTAAATTAAACATGACAGGCAAAATGCAATAGCAGTTAAGGATGCATGGATGACATGAACAGATATTCGCGTACCGTTCATTTAAATTAAACATGACAGGCAAAATGCAATAGCAGTTAAGGATGCATGGATGACATGAACATTTAATACGCGTATCATTAAGGGAAATTAAACGTGACATACAAGCATGATGAGGGTGACGGACCAAGCTTCGTTGTCAAGCTAGGTCAATGGCGTCTAAACGGCTATCCTTTCACCGTCTAGTCTCTTTTACGCTAAAGCAAGGTAAATGGCCTAAAACATGGACTAAATCAAGAGATGCAAGTTTCACTTGCCTAGCACCGGGGATGGCGACTACTTCGTCACACGGATGCCAATCTATGGGGAAATCACTGTTATGGGGGAACAACCATCAAACAACATGAAATTTATTAGGGTTTCATAAAAATACCAATAGACTATGAAAACATAGAGAAATCGATTTCTTACCAAGAGGAGACGGAAGGAACACTCCGGGGAACCCTAGGCTCAGATCTGGAGAAGATTGGAGAAGTTTGGGAAAACTAGGGTTTTGGGGGATTTGGGGATTTTGATGGGTTTTGGTGAGATTTTGGGGAAGATGAGAGGTAGATGGAGTGAATGGATGGTTTGGATGATGGATTTAGGGCTTGGAATGGAGAAATGAAGCTTGGAGGAAGATGGGGGCTCAAGGGGGAAGATTTTAGGGTTTTGGGTCGTGTTGGAGAAGATGAAATCGTTTGGGTTGGGTTTAAATAGGATGGGCTGGCGGCTGCCCAGAAATTAGGGTTTCAACACTGGTTAGTCGGTCAAAGAGAAACCACTGACCGACTAGTTTGGCAACTAGTCGGTCGGTCGACCAACGCAGACCGACTAAGTGCAAACAGTAACTCCTGAACGAAAATAGGATTCTAGAGTTAGTCGGTCCATGAACAAATACTGACCGACTAGTTTGGCATCTAGTCGGTCGATGAACGTTCTTAGACCGACAAAGAGTAAACAGTAGCTGATACAAAAATAAGATGATGTGTTAGTCGGTTAAAGAAGCATTGCTGACCAACTAGTTTGCAACCTAGTCGGTCAACCAACGTTCTTAGACCGACTAACGATAAACAATAACTCCTGGGAAATTTAGAAAGCCAACTAGTCGGTCCAAGAAGGATTGCCGACCGACTGGATCGTCATCTAGTCGGTCGGTGGCCCTTCTTACACCGGCTAATGAGCACCAAAAGTTTCGATACGGAGCGCGGGGCCCCGGGATCGATTCCTAAGACTCCTAGGCTTGATCTAACAGTTAGATACGACCGTTATGAAGCCCGTCACGAGTGACATACTTCGAAATCGACGATCCTAAGGAAGAAGCGAGAAAATACGACGAATCGATCGAAAATGAAATCTACGGAGACGAAAACCACACAAGAGGAGAAGATCCACCAAAACATATATTATATTATATTATATTATATTCAGACACATGAAAAGCAGTCGTTACATCCTCTCCAACTTAAGAAAACTTCCGTCCTCGGAATTTCCAAATACTCACGAGTCCGGAAACAAAAGTGGAAAACGCTCTCGCATCTCATCATCATTCTCCCAAGTAGACTCTCCGGGTGAACCGTGTCGCCACATCACCCTCACAAGATTGACAATCTTGTTCCGAAGCGATTTTTGACGCCTGTCCAGGATCTGCACTGGATGCTGGTCATACGTCATATCGGGGCGAACGGTAATCTCCAAAAAATCCACCGCATGAGACGGATCGCTAATGTATCGACGAAGCTGCGACACATGGAAAACATTGTGAACTCCTTCCAAAGATGGCGGCAAGGCCAAGCGATAAGCTACCTCGCCAACCCTCTCCAGAACGTCAAACGGTCCAATGTATCGCGGGCTCAACTTTCCACGCTTCCCGAAACGAATCACACCACGATTCGGGGAAATCTTCAAGAACACATGGTCGCCCGGCTGAAACTCCAAAGGACGACGTTTGGCATCCGCCCAATGCTTAAAACGGTCCTGAGCAATTCTCAACCTCTCCCGAATATTCCTGACGATATCCACGGCCTCCACGATCATCTCAGGTACCAACAACTCCCGATCTCCAACGTCATCCCAACTCAATGGCGATCGACATTTCCTCCCATAAAGAGCGGCGAAAGGCGCCATGCCAATACTCGCCTGGAAGCTGTTGTTGTAGGAAAACTCCACCAAGTGTAGATGGTCCTCCCACGAACCCTTGAAATCCAACATGCACGCCCTCAGCATGTCTTCCAAAATCTGAATCGTCCTCTCGGACTGGCCATCCGTCTGCGGATGGTACGCCGTGCTGAAACTCAGACGCGTACCCAAGCTCTTCTGCAAACTCTGCCAGAACTGAGATGTGAACCTCGTGTCTCTGTCAGACACGATACTCACGGGGACTCCATGAAGTCGCACAACCTCCTGCACGATTCACGTTACATCACTATCCAAACTAGGAAAAGGAAATAAAACGGAGAGTAAAAGAATTTTACCTACATATATCTCCTTGCTAGCGCCTCAGTGGACTGTCCCACTCGGAACGGAATAAAGTGCGCAGATTTGGTCAATCGATCTACGATCACCCAAATCGCGTCATTCTGCTTCGGACTCCGAGGTAGTCCAGTCACGAAATCCATAGTGATGTGTTGCCACTTCCACTCCGGAATCGGAAGCGGTTGTAGCAACCCGGCCGTACGCTGATGCTCCGCCTTCACTTGCTGGTAAACCAAGCACTTGGCTACACTCCGAGCCACACTCCTCTTCATACCATGCCACCAATAATTCAGACGAAGATCCTGGTACGTCTTGGTGCCACCAGGATGCACAGAATACGTCGAACTGTGTGCCTCCACCATCAGCTCCTCTCTGATATCCCCAGCTGGCACACACAACCTGGCCCCGAACCTCAGCGAGCCATCCTCATGAATCAAAAAGTCAGTCCGCAGACCGGCTTCCACCTGCTCCCGAATCCTCACCAGCTTCGGATCCTCAGCCTGGCCAGCCTTAATCCGATCCACGATCGTCGACTGTACCTGCATGTACATCAACGACGAAGCCTCCCCAGGAAGAACAATCTCCACACCAGACTCGCAAAAATCCCGCCGCAATCTCCACTGTGAGGTCAAAACCATCACCGCAGGAAGCCTACTCAAAGCATCTGGAACCACATTCACCTTGCCAGGGTGAAACTGCAAATCAATATCATAATCCGCCATAAGCTCCAACCATCGACGCTGTCGCATGTTGAGCTCCTTCTGAGTGAAAATGTACTTCAAGCTTTTGTGATCGGTGAAAATCTTCACTTTCTCACTCAGCAAGAAGTGCCTCCAAATCTTAAGAGCAAACACAACGGCAGCCAACTCCAAATCATGCGTCGGGTAATTCTTCTCATGAACCTTAAGCTGACGAGACGCATACGCCATAACATGCCCGTGCTGATGCAACACACAACCGAGACCCTTGCCAGAAGCATCGCAAAAGATCTCAAATCCACCGCTACGATCAGGCACGACAAGAATAGGGGCAGCCGTCAACCTCTCCTTCAGAACACCAAAAGCACCCTCACAATCACCCGACCAAACAAAAGCAACATCCTTCCGCGTCAACCTGGTCATCGGCTCAGCAATACGAGAAAAGTCCTTAATGAATCGCCGATATTAACCTGCAAGTCCAAGGAAACTCCGAATCTCAGACGCCGACGACGGAACAGGCCACTCCCTGATGGCCCGAATCTTCTCGGGATCCACTGAAATACCATCTCCAGTCACCACATGCCCGAGAAAAGCAACTCTATCCAGCCAAAACTCGCACTTCGAAAACTTAGCACACAACCGATGCTTCCTCAAGATCTCCAACACCGTCCTTAAGTGCGAGGCATGCTCTTCCTCCGACTTCGAATAGATCAGAATGTCGTCAATAAAGATAACGACAAACTTATCCAAAAAGTCGTAGAAAATCAGATTCATCATATTCATGAAAACTGCGGGCGCGTTGGTTACGCCGAAAGGCATAACCACGAACTCATAGTGTCCATACTTCGTCCTGAACGCTGTCTTCGGAGCATCATCCTTCTTCACCTTCAACTGATGGTAACCACTCCTCAGATCCAATTTTGAAAACACCCTCGAACCTCCAAGCTGATCAAAAATATCATCGATGCGAGGCAACAGGTATTTATTCTTAATGGTCACCGCATTCAACTCCCGATAGTCCACGCACATGCGACGCGAACCATCCTTCTTCTTCACCAGCAACACCGGTGCTCCCCACGGAGACACGCTAGGATTAATATAACCCTTCTGCAAAAGCTCATCCAACTGCTTCCGCAACTCTTCCAACTCTGCAGGTGCCATACGATACGGCGCCTTCGAAATCGGCTGCGCACCTGGAACAAGATCGATAGAAAATTCCAAAGCCCGATCAGGCGGCAACCCAGACATCTCCTCGGGGAAGACGTCGCCAAAATCTCGCACCACAGCTGGCCACTCCAGCTCCATCTGCATAGCCACAGCCTCCACCGGCCTGGCCCGAAATCTGACAGGACCAAGCGAACTGCTACCACGACTGAACTCAAATACTGGATGTCCGGGGATCTCGAACACCACCTTCTTTCTCCGAAAGTCGATCGTAGCATAGAAGCTCGCAAGCCAGTCCATCCCAAGAACTGCATCATAGTTGATGATGTCGTGGACAATGAAATCAGCACAAAGCTCACGTCCACAAACCACCAACGGGCAAGAATTTCACCCACGATGCACCGAGACTACACCGTTCCCTGTGACGATATTCCAACTCTTAGGAAGAGAGGACGTCGACAAGGAATGCTTCTCCACGAAGCTCCGGGCCAAAATGCACATCGATGCACCAGAGTCAAAGAGGACTCGTGCAGGAAACATGCAAACCAAAACCACACCTAACAAGCAATTAACAATCAAATCCTAGTCTAGCAAACAATCATGAGCAAGCAACCAATATAATCAAAAATCAAACTAACTAAGGAAGATAAATAGCTAGAATGATCGTTACCTGCAATAACTTCATCCACGGCCATGCTCTCCTCCTCAGTCATCAGAAAGGCCTGCCCTCTCGGCGGAACAGCCTGCCGAAAGGCCTGTCTCTGCGGAACAAGGGGCGCTCCACATCCAACGGGCACAGGAGCTCGCTGCTGCAACGGCTGTGCTGCAATAGGAACCCGCCAAGGCTGTCTCGACTTCGGACACTCCCGGATGGTGTGGGCAGGATCTCCGCAGACAATGCACTGTCCTAGAAACCTCCTACACTGATCCCTGAGGTGTCCAGTCTTGCCACAGAAATGGCAAGTCTTCAGGATAGGCCCTCCTGGACTCTTGAACTGCACCGGATGATTAGGCTTGAAACCAGGCCTAACCACCGCCATGGCCTGCTCCATAGGCCTCTTCCCAGCTCCGGAAACATGTCCCTTCCTCTGATTCAAATTTAACTCTTGCCGCCTCGCAGCAATCAGAACCTTCTGATATGTCTCCAAGTCAGAAGAGGTCACAAAGCTCTGAAGCTCCAAGGCAAGTCCCTGGAGAAATCGTTGAGCTTTCTCATCGGCATCCTGCACCATCTTAGGTGCAAACCGACTGAGCCTCGTGAACTCCTGGTGGTACTGATCCACCGACAAGCTCCCCTGCTTCGGATCTATAAAGCGCTGTAGCATCACCTGCCGAGCAGCCTTCGGGAAGAACTCTCCATCGAATCTGGACTTGAAGGTAGCCCAGACGATCGGCTCCACCAGCATCTTCTCTTCAGCATCCCACCAATTCCTGGCGTTGTCCTTCAGCTGCTTCTTAGCCAAATCAACCCATCCAGCCGGGTTAATCTTCGCCATCGCCAGATTATCCTCAATGTTCCTTATCCACTCGTCGGCAGCCAGACGACCCTCAGAACCATTAAAATATGCGGGACCCAGCTCCCGAAATTGCTTCGCTCCCGGCTCAGAGCGAGGGGCATCCGGAAGAGCCCGGGCAGCTCGAGCAAGTGGAGCATTCTGGACTTGCAGAAGCACGCCCTGCTGAACTTGCATCATCTGGAGCATCATCCGCATCATCTCACCGCTGGTGGGTTCCCGCTCAGGCTCTTCATCATGAGGGATCGCGCCACTTCCCCCACCACGGGTGAAACGTCTTCCTGCCATCTAGTGACACAAAAAACGAATCAGATTAGACTCATAGCTTATGACTCGGGCGTCGAACTTAGTTTATTGGACATTCTAATATTATTATCGCTATTACAAAAATCGCAGTTACAGAAGGACCTGCATGGGCCACCAATAAAACCTGTCACGACCCGCTTCCCTAAAATGGAGGCGAGACGTGAAAAGGTCCGCACGGGAGAGGAGCTATGAAGCCCCAAACCCGATAAGCGTCAATAATACATAAGCAGATCCCTGTAACCACATCAGAATAACAATAATAACACAAGGAGAGACTGAAATAAAATCTCACATCTCATACATTGTCCAACAAGAAAATAAGTTCAACATCCAGAAAAGCCACCAGGCTAAAAGAGAAGAGTCTAAAGGCCCAGAACAAGGCCAACAAAAGCAACAACAACAACAAAGTATAGGTTCTACGCACCGATAACAAAACAACTGTCTAACAAAAGTAAAACACAACGAAGACACTAGGACTGGTCCCCAGTGTCCACGTACTCCCCGTCAAACACAAGCACGGGCTCGGCGTCAGCAAACACCTCGTCCTCAGCAAGTAACTCAGGCTCGGGCTCTAACATGTGTCACCCAAAAGAGTAAAGGGGCACATGTCAGCAAGTCGAAAGACTTGTGCAAGGAAACGGGAATAATGGTAAACTAGCAACCTAGCAATTAAAACATGGTGCATGGCAAGTAAAGTACGGTGGTAACAAGTAAGGTAAAGGAGAGTACAAGTGGCAAGTATCAAGTGGTAGTGGTGACATGTAATGTCAAGTAACAAGTAAAGTACAAGGGATCACTCGACGAGTGCCCTATTGCCCGCAGGCTGTGTTCAAGTATCAAGTACAAGGGGTCACTCAACGAGTGCCCTATTGCCCGCAGGCTGTGTTAATCTCGTCTTCTGGAGCACGAGCGAGAAAGTGCAAGTGGCATAGGATTGTGCCCACGCAAGGTGGGGGCCTAGCCGGAACGAGGGTACAAGTATGTAGCAAAGCTACGCAATCACGATGAGTTCTCAAGCATGCAATGACATGAGCAGTTAATACGCGTACCGTTAATTGTATTTAAACGTGACAGGCAAAATGCAATGACATGAACAGATATTCGCGTACCGTTCATTTAAATTAAACATGACAGGCAAAATGCAATAGCAGTTAAGGATGCATGGATGACATGAACAGATATTCGCGTACCGTTCATTTAAATTAAACATGACAGGCAAAATGCAATAGCAGTTAAGGATGCATGGATGACATGAACATTTAATACGCGTATCGTTAAGGGAAATTAAACGTGACATACAAGCATGATGAGGGTGACAGACCAAGCTTCGTTGCCAAGCTAGGTCAATGGCATCTAAACGGCTATCCTTTCACCGTCTAGTCTCTTTTACGCTAAAGCAAGGTAAATGGCCTAAAACATGGACTAAATCAAGAGATGCAAGTTTCACTTGCCTAGCACCAGGGATGGCGACTACTTCGTCACACGGATGCCAATCTATGGGGAAATCACTGCTATGTGGGAACAACCATCAAACAACATGAAATTTATTAGGGTTTCATAAAAATACCAATAGACTATGAAAACATAGAGGAATCGATTTCTTACCAAGAGGAGACAGAAGGAACACTCCGGGGAACCCTATGCTCAGATCTGGAGAAGATTGGAGAAGTTTGGGAAAACTAGGGTTTTGGGGGATTTGGGGATTTTGATGGGTTTTGGTGAGATTTTGGGGAAGATGAGAGGTAGATGGAGTGAATGGATGGTTTGGATGATGGATTTAGGGCTTGGAATGGAGAAATGAAGCTTGGAGGAAGATGGGGGCTCAAGGGGGAAGATTTTAGGGTTTTGGGTCGTGTTGGAGAAGATGAAATCGTTTGGGTTGGGTTTAAATAGGATGGGCTGGCGGCTGCCCAGAAATTAGGGTTTCAACACTGGTTAGTCAGTCAAAGAGCAACCACTGACCGACTAGTTTGGCAACTAGTCGGTCGGTCGACCAACGCAGACCGACTAAGTGCAAACAGTAACTCCTGAACGAAAATAGGATTCTAGAGTTAGTCGGTCCATGAACAAATACTGACCGACTAGTTTGGCATCTAGTCGGTCGATGAACGTTCTTAGACCGACTAAGAGTAAATAGTAGCTGATACAAAAATAAGATGATGTGTTAGTCGGTTAAAGAAGCATTGCTGACCGACTAGTTTGCAACCTAGTCGGCCAACCAACGTTCTTAGACCGACTAACGATAAACAGTAACTCCTGGGAAATTTAGAAAGCCAACTAGTCGGTCCAAGAAGGATTGTCGACCGACTGGATCGTCATCTAGTCGGTCGGTGGCCCTTCTTACACCGGCTAATGAGCACCAAAAGTTCCGATACGGAGCGCGGGGCCCCGGGATCGATTCCTAAGACTCCTAGGCTTGATCTAACAGTTAGAAACGACCGTTATGAAGCCCGTCACGAGTGACATACTTCGAAATCGACGATCCTAAGGAAGAAGCGAGAAAATACGACGAATCGATCGAAAATGAAATCTACGGAGACGAAAACCACACAAGAGGAGAAGATCCACCAAAACATATATTATATTATATTATATTCAGACACATGAAAAGCTGTCGTTACATCCTCCCCAACTTAAGAAAAATTCCGTCCTCGGAATTTCCAAATACTCACTAGTCCGGAAACAAAAGTGGAAAACGCTCTCGCATCTCATCCTCATTCTCCCAAGTAGACTCTCCGGGTGAACCGTGTCGCCACATCACCCTCACAAGATTGACAATCTTGTTCCGAAGCGATTTTTGACGCCTGTCCAGGATCTGCACTGGATGCTGGTCATACGTCATATCGGGGCGAACGGTAATCTCCAAAAAATCCACCGCATGAGACGGATCGCTAATGTATCGACGAAGCTGCGACACATGGAAAACATTGTGATCTCCTTCCAAAGATGGCGGCAAGGCCAAGCGATAAGCTACCTCGCCAACCCTCTCCAGAACGTCAAACGGTCCAATGTATCGCGGGCTCAACTTTCCACGCTTCCCGAAACGAATCACACCACGATTCGGGGAAATCTTCAAGAACACATGGTCGCCCGGCTGAAACTCCAAAGGACGACGTTTGGCATCCGCCCAATGCTTAAAACGGTCCTGAGCAATTCTCAACCTCTCCCGAATATTCCTGACGATATCCACGGCCTCCACGATCATCTCAGGTCCCAACAACTCCCGATCTCCAACGTCATCCCAACTCAATGGCGATCGACATTTCCTCCCATAAAGAGCGGCGAAAGGCGCCATGCCAATACTCGCCTGGAAGCTGTTGTTGTAGGAAAACTCCACCAAGTGTAGATGGTCCTCCCATGAACCCTTGAAATCCAACATGCACGCCCTCAGCATGTCTTCCAAAATCTGAATCATCCTCTCAGACTGGCCATCCGTCTGCGGATGGTACACCGTGCTGAAACTCAGACGCGTACCCAAGCTCTTCTGCAAACTCTGCCAGAACTGAGATGTGAACCTCGTGTCTCTGTCAGACACGATATCACGGGGACTCCATGAAGTCGCACAACCTCCTGCACGATTCACGTTACATCACTATCCAAACTAGGAAAAGGAAATAAAACGGAGAGTAAAAGAATTTTACCTCCATATATCTCCTTGCTAGCGCCTCAGTGGACTGTCCCACTCGGAACGTAATAAAGTGCGCAGATTTGGTCAATCGATCTACGATCACCCAAATCGCGTCATTCTGCTTCGGACTCCGAGGTAGTCCAGTCACGAAATCCATAGTGATGTGGTACCACTTCCACTCCGGAATCGGAAGCGGTTGTAGCAACCCAGCCGTACGCTGATGCTCCGCCTTCACTTGCTGGTAAATCAAGCACTTGGCTACACTCCGAGCCACACTCCTCTTCATACCATGCCACCAATAATTCAGACGAAGATCCTGGTACGTCTTGGTGCCACCAGGATGCACAGAATACGTCGAACTGTGTGCCTCCACCATCAGCTCCTCTCTGATATCCCCAGCTGGCACACACAACCTGGCCCCGAACCTCAGCGAGCCATCCTCATGAATCAAAAAGTCAGTCCGCAGACCGGCTTCCACCTGCTCCCGAATCCTCACCAGCTTCGGATACTCAGCCTGGCCAGCCTTAATCCGATCCACGATCGTCGACTGTACCTGCATGTACATCAACGACGAAGCCTCCGCAGGAAGAACAATCTCCACACAAGACTCGCAAAAATCCCGCCGCAATCTCCACTGCGAGGTCAAAACCATCACCGCAGGAAGCCTACTCAAAGCATCTGGAACCACATTCACCTTGCCAGGGTGAAACTGCAAATCAATATCATAATCCGCCATAAGCTCCAACCATCGACGCTGTCGCATGTTGAGCTCCTTCTGAGTGAAAATGTACTTCAAGCTTTTGTGATCGGTGAAAATCTTCACTTTCTCACTCAGCAAGAAGTGCCTCCAAATCTTAAGAGCAAACACAACAGCAGCCAACTCCAAATCATGCATCGGGTAATTCTTCTCATGAACCTTAAGCTGACGAGACGCATACGCCACAACATGCCCGTACTGATGCAACACACAACCGAGACCCTTGCCAGAAGCATCGCAAAAGATCTCAAATCCACCGCTGCGATCAGGCACGACAAGAATAGGGGCAGTCGTCAACCTCTCCTTCAGAACACCAAAAGCACCCTCACAATCACCCGACCAAACAAAAGCAACATCCTTCCGCGTCAACCTGGTCATCGGCTCAGCAATACGAGAAAAGTCCTTAATGAATCGCCGATAGTAACCAGCAAGTCCAAGGAAACTCCGAATCTCAGACGCCGACGACGGAACAGGCCACTCCCTGATGGCCCGAATCTTCTCAGGATCCACTGAAATACCATCTCCAGTCACCACATGCCCGAGAAAAGCAACTCTATCCAGCCAAAACTCGCACTTCGAAAACTTAGCACACAACCAATGCTTCCTCAAGATCTCCAACACCGTCCTTAAGTGCGAGGCATGCTCTTCCTCCGACTTCGAATAGATCAGAATGTCGTCAATAAAGATAACGACAAACTTATCCAAAAAGTCGTAGAAAACCAGATTCATCATATTCATGAAAACTGCGGGCGCGTTGGTTATGCCGAAAGGCATAACCACGAACTCATAGTGTCCATACTTCGTCCTGAACGCTGTCTTCGGAGCATCATCCTTTTTCACCTTCAACTGATGGTAACCACTCCTCAGATCCAATTTTGAAAACACCCTCGAACCTCCAAGCTGATCAAAAATATCATCGATGCGAGGCAACAGGTATTTATTCTTAATGGTCACCGCATTCAACTCCCGATAGTCCACGCACATGCGACGCGAACCATCCTTCTTCTTCACCAGCAACACCGGTGCTCCCCACGGAGACACGCTAGGATTAATATAACCCTTCTGCAAAAGCTCATCCAACTGCTTCCGCAACTCTTCTAACTCTGCAGGTGCCATACGATACGGCGCCTTTGAAATCGGCTGCGCACCTGGAACAAGATCGATAGAAAATTCCAAAGCCCGATCAGGCGGCAACCCAGACATCTCCTCGGGGAAGACGTCGCCAAAATCTCGCACCACAGCTGGCCACTCCAGCTCCATCTGCATAGCCACAGCCTCCACCGGCCTGGCCCGAAATCTGACAGGACCAAGCGAACTGCTACCACGACTGAACTCAAATACTGGATATCCGGGGATCTCGAACACCACCTTCTTTCTCCGACAGTCGATCGTAGCATAGAAGCTCGCAAGCCAGTCCATCCCAAGAACTGCATCATAGTTGATGATGTCGTGGACAATGAAATCAGCACAAAGCTCACGTCCACAAACCACCAACGGGCAAGAATGGCACCCACGATGCACCGAGACTACACCGTTCCCTGTGACGATATTCCAACTCTTAGGAAGAGAGGACGTCGACAAGGAATGCTTCTCCACGAAGCTCCGGGCCAAAATGCACATCGATGCACCAGAGTCAACGAGGACTCGTGCAAGAAACATGCAAACCAAAACCACACCTAACAAGCAATTAACAATCAAATCCTAGTCTAGCAAACAATCATGAGCAAGCAACCAATATAATCAAAAATCAAACTAACTAAGGAAGATAAATAGCTAGAATGATCATTACCTGCAATAACTTCATCCACGGCCATGCTCTCCTCCTCAGTCATCAGAAAGGCCTGCCCTCTCGGCGGAACAGCCTGCCGAAAGGCCTGTCTCTATGGAACAAGTGGTGTTCCACATCCAACGGGCACAGGAGCTCGCTGCTGCAACGGCTGTGCTGTAATAGGAACCCGCCAAGGCTGTCTCGACTTCGGACACTCCCGGATGGTGTGGGCAGGATCTCCGCAGACAATGCACTGTCCTAGAAACCTCCTACACTGATCCCTGAGGTGTCCAGTCTTGCCATAGAAATGGCAAGTCTTCAGGATAGGCCCTCCTAGCCTCTTGAACTGCACCGGATGATTAGGCTTGAAACAAGTCCTAACCACCGCCCTGGCCTGCTCCATAGGCCTCTTCCCAGCTCCGGAAACATGTCCCTTCCTCTGATTCAAATTTAACTCTTGCCGCCTCGCAGCAATCAGAACCTTCTGATATGTCTCCAAGTCAGAAGAGGTCACAAAGCTCTGAAGCTCCAAGGCAAGTCCCTAGAGAAATCGCTGAGCTTTCTCATCGGCATCCTGCACCATCTTAGGTGCAAACCGACTGAGCCTCATGAACTCCTGGTGGTACTGATCCACCGACAAGCTCCCATGCTTCAGATCTATAAAGCGCTGCAGCATCACCTGCCGAGCAGCCTTCGGGAAGAACTCTCCATCGAATCTGGACTTGAAGGTAGCCCAGACGATCGGCTCCACCAGCATCTTCTCTTCAGCATCCCACCAATTCCTGGCGTTGTCCTTCAGCTGCTTCTTAGCCAAATCAACCCATCCAGCCGGGTTAATCTTCGCCATCGCCAGATTATCCTCAATGTTCCTTATCCACTCATCGACAGCAAGAGGACCCTCAGAACCATCAAAATATGCGGGACCCAGCTCCTGAAATTGCTTCGCTCCCGGCTCAGAGCGAGGGGCATCCGGAAGAGCCCGGGCAGCTCGAGCAAGTGGAGCATTCTGGACTTGCAGAAGCACGCCCTGCTGAACTTGCATCATCTGGAGCATCTTCCGCATCATCTCACCGCTGGTGGGTTCCCGCTCAGGCTCTTCATCATGAGGGATCGCGCCACTTCCCCCACCACGGGTGAAACGTCTTCCTGCCATCTAGTGACACAGAAAACGAATCAGATTAGACTCATAGCTTATGACTCGGGCGTCGAACTTAGTTTATTGGACATTCTAATATTATTATCGCTATTCCAAAAATCGCAGTTACAGAAGGACCTGCATGGGCCACCAATAAAACCTGTCACGACCCGCTTCCCTAAAATGGAGGCGAGACGTGAAAAGGTCCGCACGGGAGAGGAGCTATGAAGCCCCAAACCCGATAAGCGTCAATAATACATAAGCAGATCCCTGTAACCACATCAGAATAACAATAATAACACAAGGAGAGACTGAAATAAAATCTCACATCTCATACATTGCCCAACAAGAAAATAAGTTCAACATCCAGAAAAGCCACCAGGCTAAAAGAGAAGAGTCTAAAGGCCCAGAACAAGGCCAACAAAAGCAACAACAACAACAAAGTATAGGTTCTACGCACCGATAACAAAACAACTGTCTAACAAAAGTAAAACACAACGAAGACACTAGGACTGGTCCCCAGTGTCCACGTACTCCCCGTCAAACACAAGCACGGGCTCGGCGTCAGCAAACACCTCGTCCTCAGCAAGTAACTCAGGCTCGGGCTCTAACATGTGTCACCCAAAAGAGTAAAGGGGCACATGTTAGCAAGTCGAAAGACTTGTGCAAGGAAACGGGAATAATGGTAAACTAGCAACCTAGCAATTAAAACATGGTGCATGGCAAGTAAAGTACGGTGGTAACAAGTAAGGTAAAGGAGAGTACAAGTGGCAAGTATCAAGTGGAAGGGGTGACATGTAATGTCAAGTAACAAGTAAAGTACAAGGGATCACTCGACGAGTGCCCTATTACCCGCAGGCTGTGTTCAAGTATCAAGTACAAGGGGTCACTCAACGAGTGCCCTATTGTCCGCAGGCTGTGTCAAGCTCGTCTTCTGGAGCACGAGCCAGAAAGTGCAAGTGGCATAGGATTGTGCCCACGCAAGGTGGGGGCCTAGCCGGAACGAGGGTACAAGTATGTAGCAAAGCTACGCAATCACGATGAGTTCTCAAGCATGCAATGACATGAGCAGTTAATACGCGTACCGTTAATTGTATTTAAACGTGACAGGCAAAATGCAATGACATGAACAGATATTCGCGTACCGTTCATTTAAATTAAACATGACAGGCAAAATGCAATAGCAGTTAAGGATGCATGGATGACATGAACAGATATTCGCGTACCGTTCATTTAAATTAAACATGACAGGCAAAATGCAATAGCAGTTAAGGATGCATGGATGACATGAACATTTAATACGCGTATCGTTAAGGGAAATTAAACGTGACATACAAGCATGATGAGGGTGACAGACCAAGCTTCGTTGTCAAGCTAGGTCAATGGCATCTAAACGGCTATCCTTTCACCGTCTAGTCTCTTTTACGCTAAAGCAAGGTAAATGGCCTAAAACATGGACTAAATCAAGAGATGCAAGTTTCACTTGCCTAGCACCAGGGATGGCGACTACTTCGTCACACGGATGCCAATCTATGGGGAAATCACTGCTATGGGGGAACAACCATCAAACAACATGAAATTTATTAGGGTTTCATAAAAATACCAATAGACTATGAAAACATAGAGGAATCGATTTCTTACCAAGAGGAGACAGAAGGAACACTCCGGGGAACCCTATGCTCAGATCTGGAGAAGATTGGAGAAGTTTGGGAAAACTAGGGTTTTGGGGGATTTGGGGATTTTGATGGGTTTTGGTGAGATTTTGGGGAAGATGAGAGGTAGATGGAGTGAATGGATGGTTTGGATGATGGATTTAGGGCTTGGAATGGAGAAATGAAGCTTGGAGGAAGATGGGGGCTCAAGGGGGAAGATTTTAGGGTTTTGGGTCGTGTTGGAGAAGATGAAATCGTTTGGGTTGGGTTTAAATAGGATGGGCTGGCGGCTGCCCAGAAATTAGGGTTTCAACACTGGTTAGTCGGTCAAAGAGCAACCACTGACCGACTAGTTTGGCAACTAGTTGGTCGGTCGACCAACGCAGACCGACTAAGTGTAAACAGTAACTCCTGAACGAAAATAGGATTCTAGAGTTAGTCGGTCCATGAACAAATACTGAACGACTAGTTTGGCATCTAGTCGGTCGATGAACGTTCTTAGACCGACTAAGAGTAAACAGTAGCTGATACAAAAATAAGATGATGTGTTAGTCGGTTAAAGAAGCATTGCTGACCGACTAGTTTGCAACCTAGTCGGTCAACCAACGTTCTTAGGCCGACTAACGATAAACAGTAACTCCTGAAAAATTTAGAAAGCCAACTAGTCGGTCCAAGAAGGATTGTCGACCGACTGGATCGTCATCTAGTCGGTCGGTGGCACTTCTTACACCGGCTAATGAGCACCAAAAGTTCTGATACGGAGCGCGGGGCCCCGGGATCGATTCTTAAGACTCCTAGGCTTGATCTAACAGTTAGATACGACCGTTATGAAGCCCGTCACGAGTGACATACTTCGAAATCGACGATCCTAAGGAAGAAGCGAGAAAATACGACGAATCGATCGAAAATGAAATCTACGGAGACGAAAACCACACAAGAGGAGAAGATCCACCAAAACATATATTATATTATATTATATTCAGACACATGAAAAGCAGTCGTTACATCCTCCCCAACTTAAGAAAAATTTCGTCCTCGGAATTTCCAAATACTCACTAGTCCAGAAACAAAAGTGGAAAACGCTCTCGCATCTCATCCTCATTCTCCCAAGTAGACTCTCCGGGTGAACCGTGTCGTCACATCACCCTCACAAGATTGACAATCTTGTTCCGAAGCGATTTCTGACGCCTGTCCAGGATCTGCAATGGATGCTGGTCATACGTCATATCGGGGCGAACGGTAATCTCCAAAAAATCCACCGCATGAGACGGATCGCTAATGTATCGACGAAGATGCGACACATGGAAAACATTGTGAACTCCTTCCAAAGATGGCGGCAAGGCCAAGCGATAAGCTACCTCGCCAACTCTCTCCAGAACGTCAAACGGTCAAATGTATCGCGGGCTCAACTTTCCACGCTTCCCGAAACGAATCACACCACGATTCGGGGAAATCTTCAAGAACACAAGGTCGCCCGGCTGAAACTCCAAAGGACGACGTTTGGCATCCGCCCAATGCTTAAAACGGTCCTGAGCAATTCTCAACCTCTCCCGAATATTCCTGACGATATCCACGGCCTCCACGATCATCTCAGGTCCCAACAACTCCCGATCTCCAACGTCATCCCAACTCAATGGCGATCGACATTTCCTCCCATAAAGAGCGGCGAAAGGCACCATGCCAATACTCGCCTGGAAGCTGTTGTTGTAGGAAAACTCCACCAAGTGTAGATGGTCCTCCCACGAACCCTTGAGATCCAACATGCACGCCCTCAGCATGTCTTCCAAAATCTGAATCGTCCTCTCGGACTGGCCATCCGTCTACGGATGGTACGCCGTGCTGAAACTCAGACGCGTACCCAAGCTCTTCTGCAAACTCTGCCAGAACTGAGATGTGAACCTCATGTCTCTGTCAGACACGATACTCACGGGGACTCCATGAAGTCGCACAACCTCCTGCACGATTCACGTTACATCACTATCCAAACTAGGAAAAGGAAATAAAACGGAGAGTAAAAGAATTTTACCTACATATATCTCATTGCTAGCGCCTCAGTGGACTGTCCCACTCGGAACGGAATAAAGTGCGCAGATTTGGTCAATCGATCTACGATCACCCAAATCGCGTCATTCTGCTTCGGACTCCGAGGTAGTCCAGTCACGAAATCCATAGTGATGTGTTGCCACTTCCACTCCGGAATCGGAAGCGGTTGTAGCAACCCATAGTGATGTGTTGCCACTTCCACTCACGAAATCCATATTACTCTTCACTCATTATTGACTAATCACATTTTACATTTTAACTTATTCCATATGTTCGCTATTTTACGATGTTATTTTACACATATCCTTATCTTTTTAACTATTTAATTATTCTTAAATATTTTATGTCACCCAACCAAACTACTCGCTTATCCATACCACCTCCGGAACCGTCCATCACAGCATTAATTCATTACATCTTTCAAACTCTGAATTCAACACTATTGATTAGTTTTCACTTTGGTGCTTATGAGTGCTTAGGTCAGCTTTAATATAAGTATAGTGGGACCATTAGATGTGATTGTAGTTTTGTTGTTGTACATATGTATAGATAGTGGGTGTGGGCCCGTGCGTGTGAATCTCTATGTACCACTTAGGTCTACTTGTGTTTTCCCTTGATATATTAGTATAGTGTGATGATCTATTGTGTCGTATGTGCATGCACGGTAACTTGAGATATATATGTATATAGTCGAGTATAGAGTAGCAAGTGTGTATTTATACTTAGGCAGGCGATTAGTTATATCACTATAGGAATATCTGTGCGTATTAGATTTAATATTGGCTAATTACTAGAAGTATATGTACCTTAGTCATACTTGTTAATGGTTGTGGTTATATGCTAGTACAGTGATATGCATATTAGGTATAATGATAATAGGGTACGTATAGTTGTGCGTGCAGATTTATTATGTGATCTATATGTTAGTATGTTTGGCGTGTGCTTGTGTACATATGTATGTGGTTAGTTATAGGTGTATATATATTGTATGAATAAGTTTGTTTTATGTATGGTAGGATTGTGATATTACCCCTACGGGAGATGTGTGAGCATGTGTATATCAGGAGGTATACAGAGCCGTATGTTTGTGACTACGTATATGTGGATGTATGGAATAGTATACTTGCCATATGTGGATGACCATGGTTGTATGTACTGGTGTGTATATATATGTCCTATATAGATACGAGATAGACGTGTAGTAGGGTAAGTATGTATATGTATGTAAAATGAACGTATGTATATGTATAGGAATTTGAAAGTGTGTGATGTATGAGTAAATATATGCATGTGGATGAAGATTGTTTGATTATAATATATGCATGACTAGGGTAGAATGACCTTAGTGTCTAAGCCCGCGAATCCCTATGTCGACCTATTTAAGGAAGTCTGAGGACGGACTTGATCCTAATGTGGGTAGATTACGATGACCCTAATGCTAAGAGTGAGGCTTATATAAATCTCTGTATGGTGTAAGATATTACGTGCATGTATATACATATAGTGATATATATATATTATTACGCGTATATGGTAATATGGGGTATGTAAAAGTGATCGTATGATTGAAAATGTTAATTGACAAGGAATGATTGTATTTTTATTAGTGGAATGTTTATGTGACATGTGGTACTATATCAGTATAAATTGTAAAGTGTTATTATTCACCCGAGTATAATTTTGGTTAGATTGTATTTGTAGGATGAGATTATATAAAACATGTTATGTAAATACGTAATTAGTAATGTGTGTATGGTTACTACTAGTAGCATTGGCGTTTATTAGTATTATCGGTGGTAATACATTGGTGTTGATATTAATATTAGAAATACTATTTGGATATGACATGAGGTTTATTTAGGGCGTGTAAACGTTAGAAGAAGAGATGCAAGAGTGACCCTTACGTTTTCCCCGTGTCTTAGCCGATAAGATTCCGAGGACGGAATCGTTCTTAAGGTGGGTAGGATGTAACGACCAGTTTTTTATCGATACACTCTATCTGTATTCTCTCGTGTGCTATTCTTTTCGTATCCGTTGTTAGACGTATCAGACCCCGTACCCGTACCAGCTTCTAACTTTTTGCAAATTAGCTATTATCATTATATTAAACCTACTAAGATAAATCCCTTTTTATAATTATTTTAAAATATCTTTTCTTATACTTAGTTTTAAAATTTTCAAATTCAAATTTCAATCATGTCAACCTTTTTAAAAGTCAAATGAAACTTACCATTGTTGGACCCATTTAAATATATGATTAGCTATTATTTCTCCTGATTACCCTTATTAAACACTATTAATGATTCTTCAAATTTCCTTCCTAATTAAACCCTAGCCTATTCTTGGACCTAGGCCGCACCCAGCAGCTTACTCACACCCCATAGTTGCACTCACGCACACCATCCGTAAGCACACACTAGATTCTTTGAAACATAGACTTGCCCTTTAATATTATAAACCAAAGTCTGCAGACCCTAGGCAACTGCAACCAATTTCTACACTTTTTTTATAGCATAGGCTACTGTAAAAGCCCTAAAAGCAAGCACAGACTACCCTACCTTTTTGTTCATTATACAAACAAACCCTTAACACATCAGCCTTCTTTCCCCAATATAAATATAGAACCCTAGATCTTAACCCAATAGCCCTCTCACGTGCATCCCTGGAATGAACCCTATTCTTATATAACCTCACCCTACTCCTATAGGATGCAAACCTACTGTGCCTTTATTTAAGCCCTAGTTTTATATTTTTCTTCTCCCTAACATCTACAGCCGCCGCCCCTCATCTATCTTCTCCTTGCTCCATCACGCCGAACCCCAACCCGCACCGCCCAGTCCTCTCCCCCTCACGGCTCTCCTCCCCTCCTCCGCAGCCAGGCCGAGCCCCCTGAGTTCCTCCTCTTCTTCCCCTCTCCACAAACCGTAACCTCCGACAGGCCTCGACTCCTCACAGCCACAACACCCAAGAGCACAACCGGCAGCCTTTTACTCCTCCCCTGAAACCCAGGCATCCCGCACCTCCGGCGTCCTCCCTCCTCGAACCCACACCGTTCCCTCTCCTCTTCAAAACGCCGGCAGCCCCATGAACCCCCATCTCCCCTGTTTCGCCTTCTTCCTCTGTTCCGAACAGAGGATCCCAGCCATCGCCGCCTCCGGGCATCAGCAATCCCATGGGCCCACGCAATCTTCCCCAATCTCCTCCCCTATCTCCCCCGCAACGCCACCCAGGCCTCAGCCCTCGCCGTCAGTCACCGATGCCGTACCCTTCACATCTCATCTCTGCCCTGTCAACCCGCGTTCCTCTGCCTCGAGCCATCTGCAAGCCCGACCACCACATCAATTCCACCGCATCCCTCGGCCTCCTTCGCCGCCGAGCCCAGTCCGCCACCAAACCCGACCACAACCCCGCTTGTCGCCACCCCTCAAATCTCTGACCCCCTCATGAGGTTCCCCCTTCCGTCGATCAGCGAACCCCGCAGCCCATCAACCGCACCTGCAATCGGCGCCTCCCGCTTTTGCTTCCATCAGGCCGCACCATCGCTTCGACCTCGCCGATCACCGCCCATCCGGAGGCGTCGCCGACGTGCGTTGGCCCTTTCCCGAGCTGTACCCTTGAACTCCCATCACCCTGCATCAAAAGAAAGAGACGAGGAAATCTAAGGAAGTAGATGGCAGCTGGTGACAGAGAGTTAAATTAGAACAATGATCACCCTACTGCCTTATATATAAGTTATAGATGTGTGTGCTGGTTTTTAAAGTGACAGTATATTAGTTCACTAGTTGGAATATATAGTTAATTGGTTAAAGATATGTAAATGCAAGTTTGATGAATTTTTAAGTATAACATGACTCTTTATAAACCTTGGTCATAATTATATCACAGACAGTAGGTTATAGGGTGACAACCTTTTATATGTTAATTCACACATGCCTGTTTATTATTATATAGCAATATATATAAATATAGTTCACAGTGTAGGTTGGTGTATACTAGTTTGAGTATAGCAGTAACTAATATGAGGTAGGCAGTGATATAAGTAAGATTAATATTGTTCTTTGATTTAATATTATGAATCCAACTACGCAGACATGATGCGTCTTTCATCGAGATCACGTGGACACCCGGTTTTGACTACGACAGGCAAGTGCACTTTTTACATATCTTGCTTTAATCGCTTTGACCTGAGATATTCTGATAGGCAAGTGTACATTTACAATTTTTGATATCGCTACTTTTAAATGATAAATCAAGACTGCTAGTTTACCCTACGTCATGTTACAAATTATGTTTTGCACCTTTGATTGATTGAACGGTTATTGATGGAATGCACAATGATAGAATATATTGGAATACTTGAAATTGTGAGTTCATGCGCCCAAGCGGCGAAATCGTGACTTTCGTGAGCGTCATGTGAGTTGACAAACTTCGTGCTTGTAATACGACTAGGCCGGCTCGTGTTCCGGAAAACTTTTGGGTGGGGTTAGGGTTGAGCGGCCACTGGGCGTATGAAAGGTACTCTCCTCAAGAGCACCACCCGCATGCGGTGGGTTAGCGTCAATCACGGTAAGCCCCCGTGAGAGGAACGACCTTCTCATCACGACCTAAAGGCGAGAACCCTAGGAGTGAATAGAAACCACGGACGTGAAATTGCAAATTGCCAAGTCTTACTTTATTCCAGCATGCTTAGAACTGCCATGTTATTTGTTGTATGCACTACAATTGTCACTTTATCTGCTGTACACAAGACACTTGTCACATTATCTGCTGTACACAAGACACTTGTCACATTATCTGCTGCACACGTTACACTTACCACATTATCTGCTGCACACACTACATGCCACCGCTTTTTGCACTATGCTTGACATACTCATGCTTTAACTATTGTGTCACTCATATTATCATAAAATGTTTTTGAAAACCTTGCCGAGGGTCAGTTATCATAATTTTCTAAATCTTGCCGAGCGACCCTCGCTGACGTATATTTCTTGTCTTGTGAAATATACGTCAGGTATTAGACAGGTTCACAGAGGAGTTTGCTTAGAGACTAAACAGGTTGATCTGGAGTGCCCTGCTGCTGAGTGTACCGTCGCTGAGAAGCATTTGTGTCTTCGTATCATTTGTACTTTGTTAATTCTTTCACAACTTGTATGGGCTCTATGACCCTCCTTTATTCATTCATTGTTGTAATCTATTTCTGAGACTTGAGATTGTAATTAATTAAATTATCTGTGTTGTTTGAGCTGCATGCAAGACCCTGCAGGATGTTATCACACAGACGCGTAATGTGCTTAAACCAAGGAGGAAGGAAAAGAAAAAGTATCTCCTTCTTGTTTTAAGCACATGCGGGCCTTCGTTTCGTCCTCGCGGGCACATGGGCTCTCTGCTGTAATGGCTGAGCAGCAATAGGTCCCCGCCAAGGCTGCTTCGACCTCGGGCACTCTCTGATGGTGTGGGCAGGATCTCCGCAGACAATACACTGCCCCAAGAACCTCCTACACTGATCTCTGAGGTGTCCAGTCTTGCCACAAAAATGGCAAGTCTTCAGAATAGGCCCTCCTGGCCTCTTGAACTGCACCGGATGATTAGGCTTGAAACCAGGCCTAACCACCACCCTGGCCTGCTCCATAGGCCTCTTACCAGCTCCTGAAACATGTCCCCTCATCTGGTTCAAATTCAACTCCTGCCGCCTCGCAGCAACCAGGACCTTCTGGTATGTCTTCAGGTCAGAAGAGGTCACAAAGCTCTGAAGCTCCAAGGCAAGTCCATGAAGAAATCGCTGAGCTTTCTCATCGGCATCTTGCACCATCTTCGGTGCAAACCGACTGAGCCTCGTGAACTCCTGGTGGTACTGATCCACCGACAAGCTCCCTTGCTTCAGATCTATGAAGCGCTGTAGCATCGCCTGCCTTGCAGCCCTGGGGAAGAACTCTCCATCAAATCTGGCCTTGAAGGTAGCCCAAACTATAGACACCTCCAACATCTTCTCCTCAGCATCCCACCAGTTTCTGGCATTGTCCTTCAACTGTCTCTTGGCCAAATCAACCCATCCAGCCGGGTTAATCTTCGCCATCGCCAGGTTATCCTCAATGTTCCTCATCCACTCGTCCGCAGCCAAAGGACCTTCAGAACCATCGAAATATGCAGGACCCAGCTCCCTAAACTGCTTCGCTCCAGGCTCAGGGCGAGGGGCTTCCACTGCCCGAGCAGCTCGAGCGGCCGGAGCATTCTGGACCTGCAGCAGCACGCCCTGCTGAACCTGCATCATCTGCATCATCATCCTCATCATCTCCCCATTAGTGGGCTCCCGCTCAGGTTCCTCAACATGAGGGAGCGCACCACCACCAGCACGGGTATTCCGCCTTCCTGCCATCTAGTGACACAGAAAATGAAACAATTAGACTCATAGCTTAGGGCTCGGATGTCGAATTTATTTGTTGGACAATCTTATATTATTATCGTTATCCCGATAATTGCAGTTACAGAGGACCTGCATAGGCCACCACTAAAACCTGTCACGCCACGCTTCCCTAAAATGGAGACGAGACGTGAGAAGGTCCGCTCAGATGTGGAGCTGTGAAGCTGCATGCCTGATAAGCGTCAATTTAGTATAAGCAGGTCCCTGTAAACGCAAACAGAACAACAACAACAATAATAATAAAACGAGACGGATATGAAATACCAATCCCAAAGTTTGTCCACAAAATATTCAACATCACAGAAAAAGCCACCAGGCTAACCGGAAAGAGTCTAAAGGCCCAGAACAAGGCCAAACAAAAGACAAACACAAACAGGGTATCAAACTAGGTGCCACGCACCGACAACCTAAGCAATCTAACAACACCAAATATAGTCACTAAGACTGATCTCCAGTGTCTACGAAGTCCTCGATCAACGTGGGTTCTGACTCAGCGTCAGCGAACACCACGTCCACATCAAGTAACTCAGGTTCAGGCTCTAACATGTGTCACCCAAAAGAGAAAAGGGGCACATGTCAACAAGTCGAAAGACTTGTGCAAGGAAACTGAAAGAAAGGTAAACTAACAACCTAGCAGTTAAAGTATGGTGCATGGCAAGTAAATTAAGGTGGTAACAAGTAAAGTAAAGTACAAGTAGCAAGTGGTAGTTGTGACATGTAATGTCAAGTAACAAGTACAAGTACAAGGGATCACCCACACATGGATGCCCTATTGCCCGCAAGCTGTATTCATGTCCAAGGGATCACTCAGAGAGTGCCCTATTGCCCGCAGGCTGTGTTGAGCTCGTTTTCTGGACCACGAGCCAGAATTGTAATTGGCCTAGGGTTGTGCCCGCAGAACGGGTGCCTAGCCGGAACAAATAGTACACGTATGTAGCGAAGCTACGCAATCACGATGAGTGTTCAAGCATGCAATGACAGGGCAGATATTCGCGTACCGTTAATTGAAATTAAACGTGACAGGCAAAATGCAATAGCAGTTAAGGATGCATGGATGACATGAACAGTTAATACGCGTACCGTTAAGGGAAAGTAAACGTGACATACAAGCATGATGAAGGTGACGGACCAAGCTTCGTTGTCAAGCTAGGTCAATGGCGTCTAGACGGCTATCCTTTCACCGTCTAGTCTCTTTTACGCTAAAGCCAGGAAATGACCTAAGACATGGCCCAAATCAAGAGATGCAAGTTTCACTTGCCTGATACCGGGATTGACGAGCAATGAAGATCGTCACACAAGCTAACTACGGAATAGATCACTGTTATAGCAAAACAATTATTAGAACAACGATTCTAAATCGATTTCTTAATAGAATCCTAATTGTCTAATAATCCATTTTATTAGGGTTTCACAAATGTCAATGTGGGTTATGCTAAAACTAAAGAATCGAGTATTACCGTGAAGAAGCGGAGGAACGATGCCGAGCAACCACGGCAACGGAAGAACGATCCGGCTTAGATCTGGAAATGAGGGAAAAATCTGGAGAAATTTGTTTGGGTATGGATTTTGGGGGTGTGATGAAAGTTTGAGGAAGATGAGAGGTAGAATGTGTTAAGTGAGGGTTTGGATGATGGATTTTGGGCTTGGGATGAAGGAATAAGGGTTTGAGGTAGTAGGGGGCTCAATGGGGGAGAAATTAGGTTTAGAGAAGAAGAAGAAGAAGAAGAAGAAGAAAACGTTTGGAGGGGTATTTATAGAGTTTGGTGGCGGCTAGGGAAAAACTAGGGTTTCCTGTACTGTTTAGTCGGTCAAAGAGCAACCACTGACCGACTAGTTTGGGAACTAGTCGGTCGGTTGACCAACGCAGACCGACTAAGTGTAAACAGTAACCCCTGACGAAAACCTGAACTAAGAGTTAGTCGGTCAAAGAACAACTACTGACCGACTAGTTTGACATCTAGTCGGTCGACGAACGTTCTTAGACCGACTAAGAGTAAACAGTAACTAGTGTCAAAAATAATTAAAGAGTTAGTCGGTTAAAGAAGCATTGCTGACCGACTAGTTTGCAACCTAGTCGGTCGACCAACGTTCTTAGACCGACTAACGATAAACAGTAACTCCTGAATAAATTTCAAAGCCCACTAGTCGGTTCAAGAAGGTTTTCCGACCGACTGGATCGTCATCTAGTCGGTCGGTGCCCCTTCTTACACCGGCTAATGTGCACTGAAAGTTCCGAAATGGAGCACGAAGCTCTGGGATGGTTTCCTAAGTCTCCTAGGCTCGTTCTAACTCTAAGATATCGACGTTATGAAGCCCGTCACGAATGAATTACTTCAAACACGCCGACCGACGGAAGAATCTAGAGAATCACGACGAAACGAACGAAAATGAAAACTACGGAGACAGAAATGGAAATCGCAACCAAGGAGAAGCAACCAAATATATATATATATATATAATAAAATCCATACATGAAAAACCAGTCGTTACAGATCCCGAGCACTACCCTCCTCTATTAGAGCTCCCGCAGCCACCTCATCCTTCCACTGACGTCGAGGACTATCCCACAAAGCTTACTACTCCCACTCAGGGAGATATTTTTACCCGCTCCATTTCTGAATCATGCATTCCATTTGATATTTATTTTGACTCAGATATTTTTGACACGTCATACCTTTTGCAGCACACATACGATTATGGACCGGAGGTATGCTTGGACGTGTCACAGTTTGACGAACCTATCGAGGAGGTCCACACCTATGATCCAGATTTGCCTGAGCAGCTGAGAGAGCACACCACGAAGATAGCTATCAAAGCACAAGAGGATATTGAATTATTTCCAGGGAAGTATTGTCCACCACTATTTATTTCATATATTTCTATTGACGATCCTCTTTGTAATACTTTTATTATAAGGGTGAATTTTTTGCAGCGAACTGATGCATCCTATACTCTGCAGGGTACATGTGGAGTCCTTGTGGGAATGCTGGAGGATGCTGACGTGCGTTTATATTTCATATATTTACGCACGTTTTCTTCCGTGTTTTTCCGTATTTTACCGCCGTCTTTTATTCTTTTTCTCGTGTTTTCTTGTGTTTTCTTGTTTTCTTTCACTTTTCCGTGTTTTCCGTGTTTTGCAGGAGTTTGCTGGCATTTGGGGCGTAAAACGATGATACCTTGTGTCCCCGGAGCAACGGGAGGAGTCACGCATGATCCGGGGGGTCAAACGACGGAGATTGCATCTTTCAGCCCCTCACCCGGTCGGTTGGTCATCTCCAACCGATCGGGTGATGCATGCGTGCACCACCCAGACACAGCTTGGAGCTCACGAGAAGTCACCCAGTCGGTTCAGCGACCGGGTTAAAAGCTCAATGTCTCTGGAATTCGGAGCTGATTGCCAACTGATCGCTCCGGGACGTAACCCAAAAGAACGGTTGTAGTTTTACCGCAAGTGCACGGTGTAGCAGCGAGCGGGTTATCGAACACAGGGGGGACGAATGACCGTGCTTGTTCCGATCAACCTGGCTATTTAAGAAGAGAGAAATTTGCCTTTGGCGATCCTGTCACAATCGTCAGACAAAGTACGGAAATATCAAATCAAATAAAGAACGTCTAGGGAGTGGGGAATTCCCGCTACTCACCGTATTTCGTAAAAGTGGTTCATTGGTATCAAAGTTGCTAGAATAAGATTTTGGATGAACTAGTTGCAACTGAATGTAGAACCAAGCTCACGCTCTCGCGCTGTTGCCGGTCTATAGCTATCCTAGGCTCGGGTCCAATATCTTGCAAACACTAGCCTAGGGAAGCTAGCATTAGGATCAACATCATCGTTCAATCGCGCACCGAGCCCAATCTCTTGCAAACTCGGTTCACGACCTAGTTTGGGATAGTTCCTACCCGTCCAATCTCTTGCAAACGGGTATTGGCGCGGAATTGGAACCGGAAACCCTAGTATCGGTCCAATCTCTTGCAAACCGATACTACGGAAATTCGACTCCAACCCAATTCAGATTTCTAGGGTTTCCTATCGAATTGGGATCCAATCTCTTGCAAATCCCAATCGATGTGAATTCCTAGCCATCCGTAGTAAATTGATCCCAATCTAATCTCTAATAGCAATTCTAGCAAAATTCCTACCAATTCATCACAATTATGAAATAGGGCTTGTAGGGTTCATCCACACGCCCCAAGACGTGGCGACTACTCACAATTCATAGCAAGATCACAAAAATAATCAATGAAATAAGCAATAGAATTCATCACAATATTGAGATATGCAATAAAAAATAGAATTTTTAGAGAAGAGAAAAGCAAACCAATGGAGTTCTTCAATTAATCCAACACAAATCCAACTTTTGTCTCCTCTTCAATCACAAGAATAAAACTAAAAAGCTAATCTAAAAAGCTGCAAAAAATCTAAGAGAGAGGCTCTCAAAACTAGGGTAAAAACAGGGGTTAAATAGCCCCCAAAATCGTCCAAGAACTGTGACCAAAATACCCCTGCGCAGCCTGTTTTCCGCAATTTTCGCTACAGGCAGCGCGTCGCACTCGGCCGAGTGACAAAAGTCGCTCGGTCGAGTGAAAACCCTGTAATTTTCCAGTAAGTATCGATCTTCAGGGGTCTTCACTTCGGGGGCGGCTCGACCGAGTGAGTTGTCGTCACTCGGCCGATGGCTTCATGGTACTCGGGCGGACAGGATTATCCACTCGGCCGAGTGGGTCTTCTGAAGCTCAGGCAGCCGAAAAAACAGTAACTTGGAGATTTTTGAAGGGCTTCGTCTGGGCGCCACTCGGGCGGACGGGGTCTCGTCACTCGGCCGATGTGGTCTCCGTCGCTCGGCCGAGTGCACATATAAATCGTGTCTGCTCTGGTCGGCCGAGCAGTGTCTCGCTGGTCGGCCGAGTGACTCCTTCACTCGGCCGAGTGGGACACAAAACATGCCCAAACTGCTTATTTTAGCCTCCTCGTCGCTCCTGCGACGTCTGTTCTTCTTCCGCTCCTCTCCAACAGCAAAATACCCCTCGGGGAGGTCATCGGTGACCGTCTGGGGTAAGCGCATCACGAGATCACTCCAAATCGCACCAAATCACCTGAAATGCGACAAAAACAACAAATCGTGAAAAGCATCGCAATATCGTCGATATATCGTGAAAAACATGATTTGGGCGATCTAAATGGCATGCAAACATGCGGTAAAATGGTGTAAAATAAGGAGTGATCAAAATCCCCCAAGCTTGCCTCTTACTCGTCCTCGAGGAAGATAAGTAAAAGGCGAACCCGGTGGATTCGGAAAACAAAAACGGCGAAGAAAAATGAAGAATGAAAAACGGAGAAGAATGAAAAACGAAATAAAAATAAAGAAGAAAGAAAGAAGCGATGAGGTAGGCTGCTAGATCATTTTCTCAGGACGTGGGTTCCGCTTACTCATATAGCATGCACTGAACGAAAAACACATGTCAAAGAATTTTATATTGATATCATAGTATAATAGTGCAAATAGAAATAGAAAACCCACGAACAACGATATAATCATGAAAAACGGAATAATTTTATAATTAACATTGTCTGAATCATTTAAAGCGGTATACAAATCACAGATCACACACTTTTCAATTGAATGCTTTCTATCAGGAGTATAAGAGTATCACACTATAGAATAGAGAGAATAGAAAAGTATGGATTTCATGAAATGATTGCTAGGCTTAGATTTCTGGATTTCGTAAAGCTAGAAATAATCTCACCGAGTATAGAATATTACTTAGCCTAGGTTGTCGTGCAACGTCAAGTAGTCACTCTCTCACACATCACTGGATCCCCTCCCCCAAGCTTATCTATAAGCGTGGTGGCATAAAAAAAATATTTACATCCCCATTCTTATAAAGCTCCAAAAGCAATGAAAAGAGAAGAGAAAGAAAGAAAGAAAGTGAGATGGGATCTTTTATTGAGGATTTTTCCTCTTTTCTCTTTTTTTTTCTTTTTTTTTGTTTTTTTGTTTTGATGCAAAAGCATATGTACACAATGATCCCAACTCAAAGAGAGATAATGATATACAGGAATATTTTCTCTTTTTTTCTCTTTTTTTTTGAATAAGAAATTTGGAGCTAGGAATTAAAAGCGGGGGAAATGCCATATAATAGAATCGCTAAGGGGAGATTCACCAATGATTTTAAAAGTAGAGAAATGATGTTCAAGATTTGTGGAGAAAGAAATAAATATATCCCTCGGTTCACTCTATAAGACATGCACGACAACTTCAGCAGGGTAATCTAATCTACTCAGTTTCGATCACAAAAAAACTAACTAATCCAAATTTATCATAGCTAACATCATTCAATCATCCTGAAGTGAAATGTACAGTTCATGCATATAGAAGTGATATAGGAAAAGAAATCGGTACTCCAAACATAGGCATTCAATGCGTGAATCTTGGTGTGTTTTCTGTGATAGCATACATATGAATATTCAGACTCAGCTAATAATAAAATTTCATCCATTTTCATGTGGAAAAAGTGTGGGTTACTATTCCTAAATGCAAGGCAAGTCATAGCATATGATATCAGAAATAAAATCTAAGACATGACAAATATAGCATGCATATAGAATAAGCTAACTCCACGTCATCATCATCACAGAGAAGTCATCTCTAGCATGAGATGAAAAAGAAAGAAATAAAGATAAAGGGAAAATAGAACTATTTACAATGCGGCACACAGAAAAATAAGAAAAACGTGATGCATGGCAAAATGAGAGAAAAATGATGAAAAATAAGCGCAAAAGCGAAAAACGGCGTGAAAAAACTAAAAAAAAATAAAGGTGGCAAATCGAAAAAGATCATGAGAACTCACTCCCCCAAGCTAAATGGCACAGTGTCCTCAATGTGCAAAGTGTGGCACAGCGAGAGACAAGTAAAGTGAGGGGCAAGTGAGGATGCATGCATGATGAAAAAAAAATGAAAATAGAAAGAAAAATAAAGAGATGAAAAATATGATGCGGACATGATGCATGCAGGAATGGAGTGATACTGATATAAAGGTGGGGCACCAAAAACTCTCCCTCTCTCCCAAAAAAGATAGATAAATATATGATCGACATGAGAATCCCAAAATAAGTGAGGGGAAGGGGGGTGGGACAAAAATGCAACAGGACCCAGCAGATACGGGCATCACAACGGCAGGAATAATCGATGGCATCAAGGGTGCCTAAGAAGGTGGTGCTGCGCCGTCTCCGTCCTGAGGCGGAAGTGGTGGTGGTGGCTGGACAGGCCGCTGAGCGGGTGTAGGTGTGGAAGTGGTAGCAGGTCAAGTGTGTGTGGAAGTGTGGGCGGGAACCTGCTGGGTGGGCGTGGGTACGCGGGGGAGACGCTCCAAGACCTGGGTAAGACATTAGTGAATCTGGGGGATCAGGTTAAAGCGGTCAGCCATCGCAGAGACGGTGGAGGACAGGGTCCTAAGGTCACCTCGGAGGCCACTCACCGCCACCTCTAGAGCACGAATGCTCTGAAGTACAGTGTCGGGGGGCGGTGGTGCAGAGGGACGCACCGGTTGGGGCTGTGCAGGGCGGGGCTGGCGTACTCGGGACGCGTACGTGACGGGCTCAGCGGGGAAGGGAACAAAAGGTGCTGTGCCTGCGAATGTGGGCCTGGCCTCAGTGTGAGGCCGGGGCACCGGCTGGTGAGAAGTGGAGGCAGCAGCAGCGAAAGAAGAATATAAAAGAGGCAGCGAGGCAGCCGGAGAGGTCAGTGGCACAGAAGTGTGGACAGACGCCACGACACTCTCGGAAAATACAGCAGCAGTAGAGACAGAGGGCTCTCCGCACTCAACTATGGTCGGCGGGCACTCAGGGGGTGCAGAAGAAACAGGCTCAGCAGACAGAGGGCCAGTGGTGGTAATGGGAGTGGTGGTGACAGCCTCGGAAGCAGTGGTGGGGGTGGGCTCAGCTAAGGTACTCTTGACACCGACAGAGGTGGGGACAGAGGTGTCAGGAGCAGCGGAAACATCAGGGATAGGCTGAGGGGCCACAGGGTCAACAGGGGCGGCAGGCTCGGCAGGGGCGACAGGGTCTGCGGGGGCAGCGTGGGCAGCGTGGGCCTGCTCGGCCTCCTCAGCCTCGAGCACGTAAGCAGCGGGGATGAGAACATCCATCGCAGGGAGCCAGTCAATGTGGGCCGGTGCAATCTGAGTCCGAGCTGGGCTCGGAAGAATCATGTAATCGGCACCGTAAGGGCCGTGCAACCAGACCCAGTGACGCTCACCGTGCGGACGAAGCATCTTCATCCGGGCCATAACATCGATCGACAAAGAAGTGGGCCCGGTACTCGTCGCAGGTCGTCAGGGAAGTCCTCGCCGGTCATAAGTGCAAGCAAGGTGATCAGGCCGCCGCAGCATATCGGTGAGCGAGCGCCCACCGATACAATGATGCGGTCCAAAAACCAAGCCGCGACATCAATCACGACGACGGGGACCAGCTCATCGCCATCCCTAGATAGAGCTCTGGGACGTGTCATCGCGTAGAGCATGTAGAGCTCCGGCGTAGACATCATGCCCGGCTCATATCTGGCCAAAAAGGTCGTCGCCATAAGGCGCTGAGCAATACGGAGGCAGGGGTGGACAATGGCCGAGGCCTTGGCCCTACTAGGGTCAAAGGCAGCGTGAAGACCCGTAATCCGGGCCCAGAAGGCACCGGCGTCGAAGGAAGGTGGGGGGATATGGGTGGGGCCGTAACCGCGATCGGCTCCGGGGACAGCGGGCCACGAGAAAAATGCTCTCATCATATCGAGAGTGACATGGCACTCCCGATCCATGAACCGAAACGAGCATCCCTCGTTGGTCCGGGCGATCGAACTCAGTACCTCAAGTGTCGGGCGGGTAAACGTGTCCGCCGACACCTGGAAGAAATCTCGCCAGCCCACGTTGTCGTACAACGTGAGCATCCCCTCTAGTACCCCCAGGCGTCCTAGGTCGGCAAGGTGTGCAAACCTGGAGGGTACGATCGAGCGCTGGGAGATACGCTCGAAGGCGGCGCGGTGTGCGTCGTCTCGGAACGTAATCCCGAGCGGTCCGACAGTGGAGCTGGAGGTGGTGGCTGTGGAGCGGCAGGGAGTGGCTGTGCGGGCTGTGCGGGCTGTGTGGGCACTGCAGGCTGTG
Source organism: Scilla litardierei (assembly GCA_030789695.1). Classification (NCBI taxonomy): domain Eukaryota; kingdom Viridiplantae; phylum Streptophyta; class Magnoliopsida; order Asparagales; family Asparagaceae; genus Scilla; species Scilla litardierei. The sequence continues at coordinate 104,185 of JAULAV010003746.1, forward strand.
CGGGGTGTGCGGGGCCTGCAGGCTGTGCTGGGTGGATGGGGTGTGTGGGAGACGGTGGAGGAGAGTCCTCCAACTCGTGGGAGGGGCCGGCGTCATCCGACCGTTTCCGCTTGGCGGAAGCTCTCTTCGACCGCGGCCGTGTCCGGGGCGGCATATCGGCCCCGAGCGCGTGCCGAAAAGTGTCAAAAGTGCGGCGTGTGCAAAAGAATGGAAGGAGTATACCCAAACACGCCGCGAGTGCAAGATAATGGAAGCGTGCGAAGTCAGCGCCTCCGCGAAGCCCAAATTAGTCCGTAGAAGCTCCCCTGTGCTCCCCTAAGCTCCAAAAAACAACCTGCGCATGAAATGGCGATATCAGCTGGTAATCTTCAAAATGTATGGGGCATTAGGGGTATAATAGATAGATATAGGAATTGATTAGGGTTTGGGGGTCGTTTAACACATGGATCCTCTAAAAATACACAAAAAGAGGAGAAATAGGGCGAAATAGGCGATACCGGAGATGATCGGAGCGGCGGCCGCCGGCGGCGACTCGGGCGAGTCACGGCGGGTGGTCGACCGGCGGTGGCTGGCCGAGCGGCGGCGCGAGGTGGCCGGTCGGGCGAGTGAGGGTGCGAGCGAGCAAGGGTCGGGCGAGGGGAGCTGAAGGGTCGGTCGGTTTGGGAATTTTCGCGTTTCGAAAAACGTGCCCCCCTCGGCCACTAATATAGTACAAGTTACGACTCGGCCGAGTGACTACGTCACTCGGCCGAGTGGGATCAAGGGAAATATCCTCCTCGCTTACGCTTCGACCGAGTGGCTGTGCCAGCCTCGGCCGAGTGGAGTAAGTCCATTTGGCTGAGTGGCTCAAGCTACTCGGCAAGACTCGCCCTAGGAGCGTATCCGTTGTACTCGGCCGAGTGAAAATATATACTCGGCCGAGTAGCAGTTATACTGAAATCAAGGAAATAAACAGAGAGTTGGGTACAGCAGACTTCCCTCGTTCGTGAGCGGCTCGGCCGGAAAAACTTGTGTACTCGGCCAAGTGACTAGTATACTCGGCCGAGTGAGCCTTGTGTGCTGCCGTTTGTCTTCGTTTGGGCTCTAAACTCCGTCTTTCTTCCTCCAGTCCATTTCATCTTACTCCTAAGCATCGAGCGTCTTCCTGGGGCGCTCCTCGTCATCTCGTTCATCCTCCTCATTATGGATTTACCTATCTCCTCTCCTGTCAAGAAAAATAGGACCCGTTATCACAAAATTTTTGGGCGAACGACTCAAAACACTAAAAATTTCTAAAACAAAAATAAAGGAAAAGTAAAAATAAAGAAATAACTGTCGGGTTGCCTCCCAACAAGCGCTCGTTTAAGGTCGTGAGCTCGACCCCCTATGATTTTGTAACGACCACTTTTCGTTGTACGTTGTTCGTGCACGTGCTTTTGTCCGTGCACGTGTTTGTTTTAGACCTTGCTTGTTTGTGAACACTTTCGTGTGATATGCTGTTGTGAACGTCTCTGAGAGTATTAAATAGTGGCACTAATTTGGAACGACGTTTCTCGAGTCGTTTTTCCACAATTTAAACTTACTCGATGAGACGTGACGATTCTCACTCTTGACGGGAGACGTTTCTATTTTTAGTTTCGTCGTCCGACGTCGAATCTGAGATCCGTCTTCTTAGTTAGCTCACATTCGTCATCACGATCACCACGATATTTATTTTATAATTTTTGGAGTTCATTTGACCACTTTTACATTTTTAACAAGTTTTATATTATTTTTAATAATTAATTTTTAAATTATTTTCGGCCAAATAAAATTTATTTGAGTTTAAAACATTTTTAAGAATTTTTGAGCCAATTTCCAGCTCATTTGGACCAAGTCAAATCATTGGATGAGTTGAAGAAGTTTAATTTCAAATTTTAAATTATTTTAAACTTCTAATCCTATTAGATTTAGCCCTAGACCAATTCAACCCATCTATACTATATAAGCAACCCCTAGGAAGACCTATTTTCGCAAGAAATTAGCCCTAGCCCCTTCCAAAACCCAAATTGGACGTTGCGACGAATCGTCGCAACGTTGCGACGTTCAGCCCCGACCTGACCGAGAAAACCAAGCCGTTCCGCCCGCTCCGACCGATAGCCGTCCCCGCATCCTAGCCGCTCCGCAGCCGCTGCACGCCCCAAGCTCCGTTCCATCGACCTGACCGAAGCGCTCCCCCGCATCCGCCTTGTCGCTCGCTCCGCACAGCGCTCCGCTTGTCGCCCCGCTCCGCACCCCGCACGACCGACAGATTCCCTCGCTCCCGCCCGCTGTGACCGAGCGCCCAAGCGCTGCAACGTTGCAACGCTGCCCCGCCCCGCATCCAAGCGTCCGACCGACGGCCCCCATCGATCTGACCGAGGAATCTCCCCGCACCCGCGCTGCTGCACGCCCCCAATCGTCGCACAGCGCCGTTCCTAGTGTCTGACCGAGCCAAGTCCCCGCATCGAGGCTGTACGACCGAGAGCCACTCGTCGCAACCCCGCAACCGTCGCATCGCTTGCCACCGTGGGCCCCCCAAGTTCTCCAGAGTTATTGTGGGTCCCCCAAAGGCCCCTAGGACTGTTGTGGGCCCCACCTAGGTTCTTGCTCTTTGAGGATTCGTCGCGTACGACGTCGTCGCACGTCGTAGCCCGTTGTCGCACGTGCGAGCTTTGGAATCTGGAATCGTCGCCCGGGTTGATTGCTCTGAAATTTCCAGCGAGGAATCTAATTGGAATCCGGACTTGGAGCGCGATCTTATTATTCCAACCCCCGGTGTCGCTACCCGACGCCGGTGTAGCTTTCGCGTCGGGTTGAGGTAACGCTTTGCATCCCTAGGACCCCCAACCCAATGCATGCTAATCAAGACTAAAATCAGTATTTTTAAAGTATTTCAAATGTTTTAAATTCGCTAATCAAGATTAATAATATGGACTTTAGGCCGGTGGACTTGTGCACGTAGAATAATTGTGATTTTTGGACTCATTGGACGGTGTGCTCAGACGTCGTACTTGCAGGCAAGTGAAACTTGCCAACTCTTGTGTAGGGCCATGTTTTAGGCCACTTCCTTGTTTTTAGCGTAAAAGAGACTAGTCAGTGAAATGATAGCTGGCTAGACGCCTACTTGATCTAGTTTGACAATGAAACTAGATCCGTCACCTAATTGATCTAGCTTGAAAACGAAGCTAGATCCAACCCTTAAACTTGTTGTTCATGCATACTAAACTGTCACGTTTACTTTCCTTACCTGTACGCCTTACTACTTGTCATGTCATGTCATCCATGCATTGAATGTTGCATTGGTAGCACACGCTACAATACTTGTACTTGTACTCCCTTGACTGGCTAGGTGCACCCCTAGACCAGCAAGGTAAAACACTTCCTGGCTCGTGATCCAGAAGCGAGCATTACCGTTCGGGGGTAAGGCCCTGGCTCGACACACGTGGAGGGGTAGGGATAAACGTTCGCTTGAGCTTAGGAGTGGCCTGATCAGCCCTCTAGCCAAAAGACGGAATCTCTGTGCACGAAGTGCTTACTTTTCTTGTCTTGTACTTGTCTTGTGAATGTCATGCCATGCTCGTACTTTACTTCGCTTTACCTTACCTGTTGCACTCATTACTTTAACTGCCATGTCATTGCATCATGCTAGAACTTTTAGGTTGCTATTACTTGTACTTTCAGTTTCACTTGCACAAGTCTTCCAGACTTGCTGACATGTGCCCCTTGCTCTTTTGGGTGTCACATGTTAGACCCTGAGCCAGAGACCGTTGCTGAGTACGTGATGTTTTGCTGACGCTGAGTCTGAGTCCATGATTGCACAGGAGGATTTTGGTGGACACCGGTGACCATTCTTTGAGTCTTTGTTGAGCTTTATTTTGCTTTAGGCCTTTTGTTAGTTGTTGGTGCGTAGCACCGTTGTTTTGTACTTTGTACTTTTGTTGGCCATGTTTGGGCCTTTAGTCTCTTTTTCTTTTAGCCTGGTGGCTTTTCTGCGATGTTGGAATTATATTTATGGATATTCTGAGATTATTCTTTTGTCTCATTTCATTATTATTATCTTGTTTCGCTCGCGTTGCAAGGACCTGCAGTTTTAAATTGATTGACGCTTATCGGACTTGCAGCTTTGTAGCTTCAAGTCTGAGCGGACCTTCTCACGCTTCGCCTCCATATTTTTGGGAAGCGGGGCGTGACAGGTTTTGTTGGTGGCCCATGCAGGTCCAATCTTGCAATTGCGAATTAACGGAACAACGATAATAATGGAATGTCCATTAAATAAATTGCAACATCCGAGTAATAAGCCCTGAGTCTAGTTGTTTTCTTAGGACCCTAGGTGATAAGAAGGCTTAGTTAGACGTCAGTGTTTGCTAGTTAGAGACCTCTGATTGTTAGTTAGACTCCCTGTCAGCCATTGATTCAATCTTCGTAGGAGTTACCTTAGTGGCCCTTGCTTACCCTTGACCATATTAGACTTTTAGGAATTTCCTTTAGTCGTTCGCTTTTGGGTTCATCGATTTCGGACCAAGCTGAATGCTTTCCTTTACCGTCTAACCTTTAGAAGTCTTAGTGCCTAGTTCCAAATCTTTAGTTGGTCGACCGTAGGAGTTTCCCGTAGACTCTTCTGATTCATATCCTAGGCGTATGCATGTTTTGATCATCCGACTATTTTCCTTGCCTCGATTCACGAGATCGCCCCGTGACGATCGTCGTCAATTTTCAAACATCGCCATTGCAGAACTTGAATCTTCGGAAAGTATTTTTCAATCTTCTCTTCCACTAAGTTTAATTTTGTCCAAAATTTTAATATACCTATATTTCATCCTCCTTCATTGATTTAAATTTTTAAAACGTTTGTCGGAATTTTTGAATATTAGCTTATGGTATTTTCCCAGCCTATATTTTTCCATACCTATGTAAATGTGTCGTTCTTTCATATATTAGTTTTACTTTTGCCCTGCCCAATTCGATTTATAATTTTCCCTCTTAGCTGTGTTATTCGAATGATACGTCGTGTTTACTCTAATATACTTTCAAGACACATGGAATTTCAGCTTTCAGCAAGTTGGACTTTGCTCGTCGTTTTCGCTACTTCAGATTTTTGCAAAATTTTTATTTTCATAGCATCTTCCTGCTTTAGACCCTCCCTGATTTGATTTTAAAGATTTGCTATTCGACCTTAATAATTCTTATGCTAAGTTACTATTATTTTCTTTCCGATCACCACACACGCTTTTAGAAAAATTTCTAAACCAAATCGAATTTCAATTATTTTTATATCCGTGCCAGACTTGTCGTGCTAGTATATTAAGAACCCTGTGTAAATCAATTTTTCATTTTTGGCAAACCCTGGTTCTCTAAAAGCAGTTTCAAATTGATCATTTTAAAATTTTCCATAGCCTAAAGTTTTGAAGCATTTAACATGAGTTTAAATTCTCCCGTTACCTGACTTCATTCTTTGACTTTCAAAACTTTTGACAACATTGTATTAAACTACTAACGTATAAGATTTCTAAAACCCCGTCCTTAATATTCGTGTAAATGATTTTACTTCCTTTTACATTGATTTTATATAAACCAATAAAACATTTTCTCTTATTATGAATATTCAACTCAAACTTATTTTGAACAACTCGTTTTATCGATCTCCAAATATTTCTTTACAGGCGAGGATTTTAACTTTTGAAGAACGACAGTTTTCAAACTCCGCGTATTTTAGCTTATGCTATTTACCCTATTATCTTTTCTGTATCCTATTTAAGCATCTCTACATTCCCCTTTCCTTCAACCTAAACATCACCATTGAGTCAATGTTTCGTCTAACCAAGCTGTCTCCTTGTATTCGTCCTATCTGAACTCGTGCTTATCGATCCTTCCCTCGTCACGCTTTCGACCTCGACCTCCCTCTATATTACTTAGGCTTTAGTGCCCGTCAAGGTCTGTGTCAACCCTTAATTGTTAGTAGGCACTTGGACCTTGTGAGGTAGTCGTAGTGCACGTATCTAAGTTGTGTATGTAGTAAGAGATACTTATAATGGTTGAAATAAATGACTGGTAAAGCTATGTGTATGTTAGTAGTGATAATAATAAGAGTACGTATGGTTAAGAGGGTAGGCCTATTATGTGATCTATATGTTAGCACGTATGAGTATGTGCTCGTAGGTAGATATATATGGTGCCTATACGTAAGTATTTATGTTTTGTTGCATGGGTATATAGGTGATATACATATGGTAGTAAGATTATAATTTTGATTGGTATTGCTTGCTTTTGCGGGATGTTGCATGCGTGCATACCGTGAGGTATACACGACTATTGCACATCTTAATTATGTATGTGTGAATGTGTTAGTATACTAATTATAGGTAGTAGGCTATGGTGTGAATATATACATTATTTATGAGTGACTATACGGTGAATGTTTGTACTAGAGAGGGTATTATAAATATGTGGGTGCTGATGTCGGTAATGTTATTATTATGGTATATGATTAGTTTGAACTATGTGGGTGATATCTGACTAAATATTAAGTGTGATTGATTTATGGAATGTATATGGTTGTATTGGTAGATGCATATATATATATAATGGAGTGGTATTGGTATATGTATGAATGCCGTGTTACGTATATAGAATATTCTGATGTGTGTACTGAGTCTCACTCAAGCTTGAGTGGGTATACTCTAAGTACATTGAATGTATGTTTGTAGTTTGAATATAGCGATGTTTGATGCATGTATAGTGATAGGAGTGTTTGTGCCTGGTTGTGTTACGCACATGATTGTGGGTAGCTACACCAGTATATAGTTATAGGTGTTGGTCATGTGGTATAGCTAATTACTAAGGAATTGCTCGTATGAACGTATGTGTACTAGCTAAAACTAGGTGTGTTTGTGTGCTAGTTATATAATGGTATGATTGGTGTATGTAAATGAAATGTTAGCGTGTATGGGTGTGCACCATGCACGGGTAAGTATGTGCTTAGTTATAGGTATTGATGACTACGATATATGTGGTGTGTCGTAAATACAGTTATAGGACCGTAGGTGATAAGAATATATGGTGAATTATTTGCATGCACTGTATGGCTATATATCGTGAAATTATAGTAGTGGTGAATGTATATTAGATATAGTGAATTTGATTTAATAATGGTATGGTGTGACTATATGTGTTGAGATGGTTGGTATTGGATGAATATTAGAGGGTAGTATACCCTTGATGTTTGTGCATAGGTAGCTATCTATACGTAGAGCAATGATTGTATTTGCTAGTATGAGATCATGCCTATATAAGTATCTGAACTATTGTTTTGTGAGTAGCAGTTATATAAGGGATGTATGTTTATATACCTGATTGAAATACATGTATGAATTTGACTGACTATAATAGGTATAAGTGTATACGTACGTGAATGTATATATATACGTGTTGGTAGTGTTTATGTTTAACTACCTAGTGCGTACATGAGCACTTGTAATGACTATACCTGGTTGAATTATTATATGACTTGATTGGGGTAGTTATTAGAACGACTAGATATACTAGAAAGTCCGAGGACGGACTTTATTCTAAGGTGGGGAGGATGTAACGACCACTTTTCGTTGTACGTTGTTCGTGCACGTGCTTTTGTCCGTGCACGTGTTTGTTTTAGACCTTGCTTGTTTGTGAACACTTTCGTGTGATATGCCGTTGTGAACGTTTCTGAGAGTATTAAATAGTGGCACTAATTTGGAACGACGTTTCTCGAGTCGTTGTTCCACAATTTAAACTTACTCGATGAGACGTGACGATTCTCACTCTTGACGGGAGACGTTTCTATTTTTAGTTTCGTCGTCCGACGTCGAATCTGAGATCCGTCTTCTTAGTTAGCTCACATTCGTCATCACGATCACCACGATATTTATTTTATAATTTTTGGAGTTCATTTGACCACTTTTACATTTTTAACAAGTTTTATATTATTTTTAATAATTAATTTTTAAATTATTTTCGGCCAAATAAAATTTATTTGAGTTTAAAACGTTTTAAAGAATTTTTGAGCCAATTTCCAGCTCATTTGGACCAAGTCAAATCATTGGGTGAGTTGAAGAAGTTTAATTTCAAATTTTAAATTATTTTAAACTTCTAATCCTATTAGATTTAGCCCTAGACCAAGTCAACCCATCTATACTATATAAGCAACCCCTAGGAAGACCTATTTTCGCAAGAAATTAGCCCTAGCCCCTTCCAAAACCCAAATTGGACGTTGCGACGAATCGTCGCAACGTTGCGACGTTCAGCCCCGACCTGACCGAGAAAACCAAGCCGTTCCGCCCGCTCCGACCGATAGCCGTCCCCACATCCTAGCCGCTCCGCAGCCGCTGCACGCCCCAAGCTCCGTTCCATCGACCTGACCGAAGCGCTCCCCCGCATCCGCCTTGTCGCTCGCTCCGCACAGCGCTCCGCTTGTCGCCCCGCTCCGCACCCCGCACGACCGACAGATTCCCTCGCTCCCGCCCGCTGTGACCGAGCGCCCAAGCGCTGCAACGTTGCAACGCTGCCCCGCCCCGCATCCAAGCGTCCGACCGACGGCCCCCATCGATCTGACCGAGGAATCTCCCCGCACCCGCGCTGCTGCACGCCCCCAATCGTCGCACAGCGCCGTTCCTAGTGTCTGACCGAGCCAAGTCCCCGCACCGAGGCTGTACGACCGAGAGCCACTCGTCGCAACCCCGCACCCGTCGCATCGCTTGCCACCGTGGGCCCCCCAAGTTCTCCAGAGTTATTGTGGGTCCCCCAAAGGCCCCTAAGACTGTTGTGGGCCCCACCTAGGTGCTTGCTCTTTGAGGATTCGTCGCGTACGACGTCATCGCACGTCGTAGCCCGTTGTCGCACGTGCGAGCTTTGGAATCTGGAATCGTCGCCCGGGTTGATTGCTCTGAAATTTCTAGCGAGGAATCTAATTGGAATCCGGACTTGGAGCGCGATCTTATTATTCCAACCCCCGGTGTCGCTACCCGACGCCGGTGTAGCTTTCGCGTCGTGTTGAGGTAACGCTTTGCACCCCTAGGACCCCCAACCCAATGCATGCTAATCAAGACTAAAATCAGTATTTTTAAAGTATTTCAAATGTTTTAAATTCGCTAATCAAGATTAATAATATGGACTTTAGGCTGGTGGACTTGTGCACGTAGAATAATTGTGATTTTTGGACTCATTGGACGGTGTGCTCAGACGTCGTACTTGCAGGCAAGTGAAACTTGCCAACTCTTGTGTAGGGCCATGTTTTAGGCCACTTCCTTGTTTTTAGCGTAAAAGAGACTAGTCAGTGAAATGATAGCTGGCTAGACACCTACTTGATCTAGTTTGACAACGAAACTAGATCCGTCACCTAATTGATCTAGCTTGAAAACGAAGCTAGATCCAACCCTTAAACTTGTTGTTCATGCATACTAAACTGTCACGTTTACTTTCCTTACCTGTACGCCTTACTACTTGTCATGTCATGTCATCCATGCATTGAATGTTGCATTGGTAGCACACGCTACAATACTTGTACTTGTACTCCCTTGACTGGCTAGGTGCACCCCTAGACCAGCAAGGTAAAACACTTCCTGGCTCGTGATCCAGAAGCGAGCATTACCGTTCGGGGGTAAGGCCCTGGCTCGACACACGTGGAGGGGTAGGGATAAACGTTCGCTTGAGCTTAGGAGTGGCCTGATCAGCCCTCTAGCCAAAAGACGGAATCTCTGTGCACGAAGTGCTTACTTTTCTTGTCTTGTACTTGTCTTGTGAATGTCATGCCATGCTCGTACTTTACTTCGCTTTACCTTACCTGTTGCACTCATTACTTTAACTGCCATGTCATTGCATCATGCTAGAACTTTTAGGTTGCTATTACTTGTACTTTCAGTTTCACTTGCACAAGTCTTCCAGACTTGCTGACATGTGCCCCTTGCTCTTTTGGGTGTCACATGTTAGACCCTGAGCCAGAGACCGTTGCTGAGTATGTGATGTTTTGCTGACGCTGAGTCTGAGTCCATGATTGCACAGGAGGATTTTGGTGGACACCGGTGACCATTCTTTGAGTCTTTGTTGAGCTTTATTTTGCTTTAGGCCTTTTGTTAGTTGTTGGTGCGTAGCACCGTTGTTTTGTACTTTGTACTTTTGTTGGCCATGTTTGGGCCTTTAGTCTCTTTTTCTTTTAGCCTGGTGGCTTTTCTGCGATGTTGGAATTATATTTATGGATATTCTGAGATTATTCTTTTGTCTCATTTCATTATTATTATCTTGTTTCGCTCGCGTTGCAAGGACCTGCAGTTTTAAATTGATTGACGCTTATCGGACTTGCAGCTTTGTAGCTTCAAGTCTGAGCAGACCTTCTCACGCTTCGCCTCCATATTTTTGGGAAGCGGGGCGTGACAGATTTTCAATTAATGCGGGATGTTTGGTGCATATGAGATGCACCCATCAAACTTTCCGGGGAGAACGCTTGGATTCGGAAGTTGCGGTGGCGTGTTCTCCCGCGGTGGTCTCTTGTCTCGAATAGTGTTGGGGGGAGGCTCCCCCAAGCTAGCGTTTGCTCCGGTCAATGGCTTCACCGGTGACGCCGATTTTCGTAGCGGCGGAGCTTTCCTCGGAGACTTTTGTTTCGAGAGCTTGTAGAGCTCTCGAATCCTTGCGACATCAGCGTCGCCTTCATCATTTTCAGCGGAGAGGTCGGGGGAATCATCTATCTTCTCATCTTGGCCTAAATCCGGGCCTTCATCAAAATCCTCATCGAAAAGAGCGCCAATCGAGTGGGGGATCGCCTCTTCTATCACCTCATCAAGGAGGTCCGAAAGATCGTCCGACCGTCCCCTAAGCAAATATATTCTATTGGTTTTGCCCGTCGGGACTCCCTCGGAATAGTGTTTGAGTCTCTGACCATTTACTTTAAATGTGGAACCATCCTTGCTTTCCAACTCGAAAGCTCCTCCCGGTTGTATGTGCTTGATGGTGAAAGGTCCGGACCAACGTGACCTCAACTTACCGGGAAATAGTCGGAGCCGGGAATTATAGAGCAAGACCTTATCTCCTACTTTGAAGTCCGTGACGGTTATGCGGGCATCGTGGAGAATCTTGGTCCTTTCTTTGTAAATTCTTGAGCTTTCGTAGGCATCTCTTCTTATCTCATCAAGCTCGTTGATGTCCAAGAGTCGCCTCACCGCCGCACTCTTGTAATCGTAATTAAAGGTTTTGATGGCCCAATATGCGCGGTGCTCCAACTCTACCGGTAAGTGGCCAGCTTTCCCATAAACGAGTCGGAACGGTGTGGTGCCTATGGGAGTGCGAAAGGCCGTGCGATATGCCCATAGAGCATCGTTTAGCTTCATTGACCAATCCTTTCTAGATCGATCCACCGTCTTTTCGAGAATTTGCTTAATTTCTCTATTTGAGACTTCCACTTGGCCACTTGTCTGGGGGTGATATGCCATGCCAACTCTATGATTTACCCCGTACTTTTTTAGCATGGCTTCAAACTTGTTCTCTATGAAGTGGCTCCCCCCGTCGCTTATCAAGGTACGAGGCACTCCGAAGCACGGGAAGATATTTTGCTTGAAGAACTTGGAGACGACCCTTGCATCATTAGTAGGGGTGGCGATTGCTTCCACCCATTTGGAGACATAGTCGACGGCCAATAGGATGTATTTGTTGCCATTGCTCGACGGAAATGGTCCCATGAAGTCTACTCCCCAACAAGAACCCGCTCTGCAAAATCTTAGCGGTAGTTTTAGAGGCGGCATGATGTCCTCCGCATGGTAGACCGTGGCAATGCAAAATGATGGACGTCGCCTCCTCTTTAGAAACACACCTCCGAATGACGCCATCCTTGCATATCTTGAAGAGGTATGGATCTTCCCAGAAATAGCTACGGACTTCATGAAGAAATCTCCTCTTTTGATGCGTGGGCATCCCATGCGGTTTAATTCCACAAGCCAAGTAGTTGACGAAGTCCGCGTACCAAGGGACTTCACCGGTCCTTATGGCATATAGCCTCTCATCCACAAATGTGTCGTCGATAGGCAAACTCTCATCCTCCTTGTCGCGAATGAGCCTAGATAAATGATCCGCCACGACATTGTCCGTACCCTTCTTATCTCTGATCTCTAAGTCGAATTCTTGCAACAAGAGTATCCACCTAATCAACCGAGGTTTGGCCTCCTTCTTGTTTAAAAGATACTTCAATGCCGTATGGTCGGTGTGGACAATCACCTTGGAACCGAGGAGGTAGGAGCGAACCTTCTCTATGGAATAGACGACCGCTAGAAGCTCCTTTTCGGTAGTAGTGTAGTTTTTTCTGCACGTCATCCAATGTCTTGCTCGCATAGTATATCGCATGAAGCTTCTTATCTTTTCTTTGTCCCAACACCGCTCCAATGGCTTGGTCGCTAGCATCACACATTAGCTCAAAAGGAAGGCTCCAATCCGGTGGTTGTATGATGGGCGCGGAGACTAGTGCTTCCTTCAAGGTGTTGAAGGCTTGCAAGCATTCTCCTGAAAAAACAAAAGGAATATCTTTAGCGAGCAAGGAAGTAAGCGGTCGGGCAATCGAGGCGAAATCCTTGATGAAACGGCGGTAAAACCCCGCGTGACCAAGAAAGCCTCTAATGCCCTTGACATTAATAGGAGGAGGAAGTTTCTCGATTACCTCAATCTTTGCTTTATCTACCTCAATTCCTCTCGAAGAGACAAGATGTCCGAGAACTATACCTTCTGTGACCATGAAGTGACACTTCTCCCAATTGAGAGTGAGATTGTTTTGTTGGCACCTTTTTAGGACTTTAGTAAGATTTTCCAAGCAAGAGTCAAACTCACTTCCATAAACCGAGAAATCATCCATAAAAACTTCCATAATATTTTCAATGTAATCGGAAAATATGGATGTCATACACCTCTGAAAGGTGGCGGGAGCATTACAAAGGCCAAATGGCATCCTACGGTAAGCATAGGTGCCATAGGGACAAGTGAAAGTTGTCTTCTCTTGGTCATCTTCGTGCAAAGGGATTTGGAAGAATCCCGAATACCCATCTAGATAGCAAAAGTATTTGTGTTTTGCAAGGCGTTCAAGCATTTGATCGATGAAGGGCAATGGGTAATGGTCCTTTCGGGTGGCTTTATTGAGTTTCCTATAGTCGATGCACATTCGCCATCCCGTGACGGTGCGCGTAGATATGGGCTCACCTTTTTCATTTTTTATGACAGTCATCCCCCCTTTCTTGGGGACGACGTGAACGGGGCTAACCCACCTACTGTCCGAGATAGGATAAATTATACCGGCTTCTAGCAACTTTAGGATTTCCTTTTTAACCACCTCCTTCATATTAGGGTTTAACCGCCTTTGAGGCTCTATGGAGGTGGCGTCAGTATCCTCCAAATGGATCCTATGCGTGCAAAGCCTAGGGCTTATCCCTTTTAGATCGGAGATAGTGTACCCAAGGACATCTTTGTGGCTCCTAAGAACGTCTAGGAGTTTCTCAAGTTGGTCCGGCGTGAGGTGGGAGTTTACTATCACCGGGAAAGTTAATTTGTTACCCAAAAAGGCGTACCTTAGATTCGGAGGTAATTGTTTAAGTTCTACCTGAAAAGGAGCCGCTCCTTCTACTTCATCAGCTCGCATGAGTTTGGCTTCTTCCTTGTCATCCGGGTTTAGCTCATGTTCAGGTGGGCCGCTCTCTTGTGACGAGTCAGACTCGCTACTTAGTGAGGACGAGGCATCGAAATAGGCGCTCTCCGATTCAGTGCTAGCATCGTCAAAGCCTTCACTCTGTTCTGGTTCGTGCCTGGAGTCAAGAAACACCTCAGACGATTCATAAAAGCAAGAGTGAGCGTCATAGAGTGCAACTCCCTGAATGTCGGTGTGCTCAAAGGATTCTTCGGGAGTATAGTGCTCTTCGACATTTGTTCTACCATCTTTGAAATATAATTTGTCGTCGATCACGTCAACTCTTACATCGCCTCCGATAGTCCCCTCCGGGGAGACTTGGTCCATCACAAAACAAGCAAACAGTTGCTCGTCAGGGTCCTTGACGTCGATAGCAAAAGCTCCGGTAGCGTGGACCTCATCGACAAGCTCCTTAAGGAGGTCTGTGAAGGAGTCATAGTCTTCCTGACTGAGTTCTATTGTTGACATTGCATCCTCCATTCTTCCTGTAAAGGACTTATGCAAAATACAGGGAGAATATGCGAATAGAAGAAAGTAAAGAAAGAGAGAAAGAAGAAGTAACCGGGTGGTCGATGACGAACACCGTCAAAAGTCGTCCCCGGCAACGGCGCCAAAAACTTGATCGCTCCGGGACGTAACCCAAAAGAACGGTTGTAGTTTTACCGCAAGTGCACGGTGTAGCAGTGAGCGGGTTATCGAACACAGGGAGGACGAATGACAGTGCTTGTTCAGATCAACCTGGCTATTTAAGAAGAGAGAAATTTTCCTTTGGTGATCCTGTCACAATCGTCAGACAAAGTACGGAAATATCAAATCAAATAAAGAACGTCTAGGGAGTGGGGAATTCCTGCTACTCACCGTATTTCGTAAAAGTGGTTCATTGGTATCAAAGTTGCTAGAATAAGATTTTGGATGAACTAGTTGCAACTGAATGTAGAACCAAGCTCACGCTCTCGCGCTGTTGCCGGTCTATAGCTATCCTAGGCTCGGGTCCAATCTCTTGCAAACCCTAGCCTAGGGAAGCTAGCATTAGGATCAACATCATCGTTCAATCGCGCACCGAGCCCAATCTCTTGCAAACTCGGTTCACGACCTAGTTTGGGATAGTTCCTACCCGTCCAATCTCTTGCAAACGGGTATTGGTGCGGAATTGGAACCGGAAACCCTAGTATCGGTCCAATCTCTTGCAAACCGATACTACGGAAATTCGACTCCAACCCAATTCGGATTTCTAGGGTTTCCTATCGAATTGGGATCCAATCTCTTGCAAATCCCAATCGATGTGAATTCCTAGCCATCCGTAGTAAATTGATCCCAATCTAATCTCTAATAGCAATTCTAGCAAAATTCCTACCAATTCATCACAATTATGAAATAGGGCTTGTAGGGTTCATCCCCACGCCCCAAGACGTGGCGACTACTCACAATTCATAGCAAGATCATAAAAATAATCAATGAAATAAGCAATAGAATTCATCACAATATTGAGATATGCAATAAAAAATAGAATTTTTAGAGAAGAGAAAAGCAAACCAATGGAGTTCTTCAATTAATGCAACAAAAATCCAACTTTTGTCTCCTCTTCAATCACAAGAATAAAACTAAAAAGCTAATCTAAAAAGCTGCAAAAAATCTAAGAGAGAGGCTCTCAAAACTAGGGTAAAAACAGGGGTTAAATAGCCCCCAAAATCGTCCAAGAACTGTGACCAAAATACCCCTGCGCAGCCTGTTTTCCGCAATTTTCGCTACAGGCAGCGCGTCGCACTCGGCCGAGTGACAAAAGTCGCTCGGCCGAGTGAAAACCCTGTAATTTTCCAGTAAGTATCGATCTTCAGGGGTCTTCACTTCGGGGGCGGCTCGGCCGAGTGAGTTGTCGTCACTCGGCCGATGGCTTCATGGTACTCGGGCGGACGGGATTATCCACTCGGCCGAGTGGGTCTTCTGAAGCTCAGGCAGCCGAAAAAACAGTAACTTGGAGATTTTTGAAGGGCTTCGTCTGGGCGCCACTCGGGCGGACGGGGTCTCGTCACTCGGCCGATGTGGTCTCCGTCGCTCGGCCGAGTGCACATATAAATCGTGTCTGCTCTGGTCGGCCGAGCAGTGTCTCGCTGGTCGGCCGAGTGACTCCTTCACTTGGTCAAGTGGGACACAAAACATGCCCAAACTGCTTATTTTGGCCTCCTCATCGCTCCTACGACGTCCGTTCTTCTTCCGCTCCTCTCCAACAGCAAAATACCCCTCGGGGAGGTCATCAGTGACCGTCAGGGGTAAGCGCAACACGAGATCACTCCAAATCGCACCAAATCACCTGAAATGCGACAAAAACAACAAATCGTGAAAAGCATCGCAATATCGTCGATATATCGTGAAAAACATGATTTGGGCGATCTAAATGGCATGCAAACATGCGGTAAAATGGTGTAAAATAAGGAGTGATCACCAACCGATCGGGTGACCTTCACCCGATCGGTTGACCTGTAGCTGAATTTCAACAGCCAAGACTCGAAGTTCCAACCGGTCTCCTCACCCGGTCTGCACCAAGATCCAACCGGTCGGCACCAAGATCCAACCGATCACATCCAAGATCCAACCGACCGGTTCATCCTGACCGGGTGAAACCCTGCTTTGCGCTGTAATTTTGTGAAGCGGCTCACCCGACCGGTTGACTTGTCAACCGGTCGGGTGATGTCGTTTTCTATAAATAGAACACTAGGTTTCCCAGATTCGGGAGTTGGTTATTTTTTACTGTTTTCTTCATTTTGTGACGGCTGTAATTTTCCAGTTTTTGTAAGTTTTTGGATCTTTGTAAAACTTTAGTATTATCTTAATTGCTTTATGATCACTCCTTATTTTACACTTTTTTCCCGCATGTTTGCATGCCATTTAGATTGCTCAAATCATGTTTTTCACGATATATCGACGATATTGCGATGCTTTTCATGATTTCTTGTTTTTGTCGAATTTCAGGTGATTTGGAGCGATTTGGAGTGATCTCGAGATACGCCTACTCCAGAGTGTCACCGATGACCTCCACGAGGGGCATTTTGCCGTTGGAGAGGAGAGGAAGAAGAAAGAACCTCGCAAGAGCGACGAGGAGGCCAAAACAAGCTGATTGGGCATTTTTGGTGTCTCACTCGGCCGAGTGAAGGAGTCACTCGGCCGACCAGCGAGACACCGCTCGGCCGACCTGATCGGACACGCTTTATGTGTGCACTCGGCCGAGCGACAGAAGCCACATTGGC
This sequence comes from Scilla litardierei, assembly GCA_030789695.1. Taxonomy (NCBI): domain Eukaryota; kingdom Viridiplantae; phylum Streptophyta; class Magnoliopsida; order Asparagales; family Asparagaceae; genus Scilla; species Scilla litardierei. Next base: position 121,108 of record JAULAV010003746.1, read on the forward strand.
CGAGTGACGATACCCCGTCCGCCTGAGTGGCACGCAGACGAAGCCCATCAAAAATCGCCAACTTACTGTTTTTCGTCTGCCTGAGCTTCAGAAGACCCACTCGGCCGAGTGGAAAATGCCGACCGCCCGAGTACCAAGAAGCCGTCGGCCGAGTGACGACAACTCACTCGGCCGAGCGGCTCCCGAAGTGAAGACCCCTGAAGACCCAGACTTACTGGAAATTCTCTGGGTTTGTCACTCGGTCGGGCGACTTTTGTCACTCGGCCGAGTGCGACGCGCTGCTTGTAGCGAAAATTGCGGATTTCAGGCTGCGCAGGGGCATTTTGGTCACAGTTTTTTGGACGATTTTGGGGGGTATTTGACCGGCGCCCCGTTTACGGTATGGGCGCGGTGTCGTTTTACCGCAAGTGCATGGTTAGTGTAGGGTGCGGGTTTATCGAACTCAGGGAGGTGGATGGCTTGAGTGGCTACTAGCCTCGCCTAGGTCGCGTGCTATCTACGCGGATGATATGGGTGGAAGTGTAGGAATAAGGGAAAGAAATGAAAAAGACATGAAATGAATCCCCGCTAACACGGGCTAGAGCACTCATGACACTTGGCATTTGACTTGACCCAGGGTGAGACATTGCCCCAAGAGGTGGTACCTAGCGTCCATGGCCCGATATTCCGGTCGGTGCCAAGCACGCTAGGCCTACCCGGTTCTGGACGGTGGGCATTCCCATGTCCATTAACACCTTCCGCAACCGGGAGCATTAAGGCCACAATGATATATCCCAACACTTCGTCCAAGCCGCTCCCGAGCGCTAGGACTCGATGTCTACACTGGGGGCGTGAGCTATGGCTAGGGAGTCAACCGCCAAGTTTATTCCCCCTTGGCCCGACGGTCAGAGGCGGTCTTTCTCCCGCCAATAACAATGAAACACCCCCGCGTAACCCTAATGGCCAAATAGGTCGAATGTGATTTCTAGCAATACATCGAAGCGGATCTTGACTGGACAAGCACCAGACCCCAATCCCCAACACAACTAGTGTGTTGCCATACGAATTGGACCCAGATTGCTAGAAATCCCCATTGACGCATTTCATCGAACACATGCCATGCAACCAAGTCAAATGAAACAATCCAAGAATCAATCCTACCCTAACCCGTATTAGGGTTCATCAACACTACTCCATGGTGAGAAACATAAAAACAAGCAAAGCAAATAACATACAAACATTCACCATTGAGCAAAATGAAAACAACACAATACAATAGAAAATGAGAGAAGAAAAATACTTATCTTGATTCGGATCCAACAATCCGGTACAAGATTTATTGAGCAAAGACCTAATCTAATCTACCCTAAGCTTCACAAGAGAAGGGGCAAAAAGCCCTTAAAACTGAAAGAGAACAACCCCAAGTCGTGCTCCAACTTCCCTTTTAAAAGCCCCCTCAAAACCCAACCGGTTCGGGTCCAAAACTGTCAAAAATGGCCCACCCGATCGGGTGAAAGTTCACCCGATCGGGTGGGATAAACAGAGACTACGAAACTGCCGAAATTGACTTCAACCGATCGGTTGGACTCCCAACCGATCGGTTGAAGTGAAATTTCAGACAGCAGCCAATTTCAGCACATAGCTGTGCTCAGAAAATTCCAGAAAAATCTAGAAAAATCGGATTTGGGCATGCGACCTATCGTTGGAAAGCTAACGACGATGCCGACGCTATAAAAATAAGAGATCACCCAAAATCCCTCTGGAATGATAGCAGATCTTCAATGAGTGCATCGGCAGCGCGCAAAGGCGGAAGAAAAGGCCACCCGATCGGTTGAAACATCAACCGATCGGGTGAGCCGCTTGTTGCTTTGGCCGTCGGGCTTCAGGAGCTTCAACCGGTCACTGAGGAGAACGGGTGGCGTGACCGGGTCGTCGTCTGGGAAACTTCAGCTTCAGATGAACCGATCGGGTGAGATATCACCCGATCGGTTGGAATTAAGCTCCAACTTCCCGAGAACTCTGTTGGGATGAACCGGTCGGCGAACCGGTCGGTTGACTTTGCACTTCGCTCCAACTTCAATCCGGGTCGTGCACGCGTGCATCACCCGATCGGTTGGCTGTGTCCAACCGATCGGGTGGGGGCTGAAAAGTGGCAATCTTGGTCGTTTGACCCCCTGGATCACGCGTGATCCCTCCCGTTGCTCCGGGGACTCATGATATCGTCGTTTTATGTCCTAAATGCTGTAAATTCCTGCAAATATACAAAAACAAGGAAAAGTGAAAGAAAACAAGAAAACACGAGAAAACGAATACAAGACGACGGTAAATAACGGAAAAACACGGAAGAAAACGTGCGTAAATGTATGAAATATAAACGCACGTCAAAATCCCCCAAGCTGAACCTTCCTCGTCCTCGAGGAAGACGAGTGAGAGTAGGAGCTCGGAGGGAGAAAATAGCGAGAAAGAGAGAAAAAGAGAACTCTAAATCCTAAAACGCCCGTAAGGGCCAACAAAATCAAAAACGACACACCAAGCAAGCAAACACCAAATCACATCACTGAACTAAGGAATACGAGTCCAGGCAAATACCGTGGGCCCACGCGGTGAAGCGCGAGTGAGTGTGGTCGTGTGTTAGCAGACGGTGTCACTATCTACATTGTGCAATAAGGCTCCATATACACATACCCAGGAAATGACCCAAATATCAATTCGAATTGAATAAGGCGGTGCATATATGTAGTTCAAGCATGCATGAGAATAGAGAGAGAATCGAAACATATCATGCGTCGGGGACTCCACAACTATGGTTAAGGAAATCACCACACTAAAGCCTAGATAATAGCTAAAAAGTTCCTAAGCCAAGTGTTTTCGAAAACGATGGGGGTTGAGATGATGTGGAGTAGAACACTCGGTGCAAATTCTCGCCTTCCCTTTATTCTCGGTAGATAGGAAAAATATTCACACTTGAAATTTTTGGGTTTTGGGTATTTGTATTTTTTTGGATTTTGGGCTATACAAAATTTTTCTTTTCTTTTCTTTTTGGGTTTTTCTTTTCTTTTCTCTTTTTTTTGGGTTTTTGGGTTTTTGGCTATACACATGTGTACTCTCCCAAGTGGGAGAACGGTACACGACGAGGGGATTTGCACCAAGTAAAACAAAAAAGAAGTCGAAATCTAAACACTTGGGCAAAGGAGATATTTCTCGCTAATCAGAGCATAGGCTAAATGGGTTATCCTAGTCCTTGTTTGTGGAATCCCGACACATGCGAATTGAAATATACGATATAAATATAGCATGCATATAGAAGCAGATAGTAGAAGCAAATACCGCATATTCAAATCGAAGCATGATAATCTAGGGGTAAACCAAGGATTTGTATATAAAACATAATCACAAGGTAGAAGCACACCAAATGCTAGTCACGACACACGGCTCTCAAGAAAGCTAAGTGGACCCACGATGCATGAAATGCAAGAGGACTCGGCTTCCTGAGGTTAGTGAATGTGATTATCGAAGCCGTGCTAGGTGTGTGTGAGATTTTGTGGCAATTCATCATATGGGGTCATCTCTAGGAGAGAGAGAGAGAGAGAGAGAGAGAGAGAGAGAGAGAGAGAGAGAGAGAGAACAAAAGATGAGAAGAAAAAGAAAACCACGATGGAAAACGACTCAAAAACGAAGAAAAACGACACAAATGACGCACGAAGTGCGACTCCCCCAAGCTGAAACTTGCATTGCCCTCAATGCAATAATAGTTTATATGGGAGGGCAAAGAAAATGGGGGGGTGCGTACCGACACAAAAAGTGAAAAACATGAAAAACATATGAACGAAACTAAAAAAAATAAAGAAAAAGAAACACTCAAATAAAAGATATAAAACACGACGTAAACAAACACACGACAACGACACGCGAAAACATGCACACAAAACGATTCCCCCAAGCTGGACATGACAATGCTAGCGAAATGATATGATCAATGTGATGCAGAAATATGCAAGGGGAAGATCGGAAAAGAAAAGAAAGAAATCAAAATGCAGGAGAGACGGTGTGCTCATTCTCCTCGGAAGAGGATGTGGGGTGTGGGCGGTAGAAGTGATAGAAGGGCACGACATGATGGGTTATCAAGATGCAAAAGCAAACCCTAGATACGCTCCCCTCGCTAATGAGAGGAGACGAGATTATTCAAACCTAAACTAGAAAGCGGTAAATTTTTACACTACTGGATTAGGATACACCTGAGCATAGGCGGGTCCAAGATCTGGAGTGGGACAGGTAGCTGCTCTAACTGCTCCTTCTGTGGCTCCGCCAGAAGCGCTGTGCCACGTGTGCCAATGGACCCAAGCAATGCACCTCCAAGCATCCCTCGTAGGTGTCCACCTGTGACCTGCAAAGGACGAGGTGCATTAGCCCATGTGAAGAAATTATTTCCCAAAATAAATGTATCCCAGAGATAATCGTCAACATAAGATGGAAAAATAATAAAAGGGTGACGAATACTCCCTGAGAATGGCTCGCTATCCTCTGTACTAGCGACGACCAAATCCTCGCAGTCCATGAGAAGTGGCTCTCCAAGTGGTGACACACCGCAGCATACCTCAAGGGAAGTAGATCCTGTGTCCTGCGAGAGATATGGTGTGTCAAAAATATATGAGTCTAAAGAAATAGGACGTGAAAAGCGAGAATCAAATGTGGAGGGAGAGTGAGTATGAAAATCTCCCTGAATAGGGGCAATATGCTCAAGCAGATGCTCAGCCGCAGAAGAAGTGGAGAGCGACGGTAAAGGTAGATGTGACTCGGGCTCCATGGAGTGGACCATCATATCCAAGCCCTCATGCACGTCCTCCTTGATGATATGCTCATACTCCACCATCTGCCCGATGTCTTGAATGACATCCTCATGGTTGACCACCGACCAAGGAGGAAGCTGTGACAGAGATGGCTGTGGAGGTGGATGTGGAGCAGACCCCTCGTATGTGGTCATCGTGTCCTCGTTCTCACGCACATCCTCCTCGTCGGTATGCATAATCTCTGTAAACTCCTCAGTGCTCTCATAGGAGTCATGTGGGGTATCCAAATCAAGACAAGAAATCTCTCCCACAGATCCTAGATAAATCTCCCCATCCTCACTATCATCATCAAAAAATGCTTCGTCATCCAAGTGGTAGTGATGGAAGAATGGGGTATCGGCTTGAGATGTGTCTATGGTGGCCGATGGCATGGTGGTCTCAACCATGAAAGTGGGTATATCCTCTCCTTCATCCCTTCTCCTCGGTGTCGGCTCGGTGATTGGTACCATTAAGTTTTGTAATATTTGGCCTTGGTTAAACATGGAACTTTCAAGGAGAGATACGAGGCTTGATTCTTCTTGTGTTTGTGGAGGGGTATAAGGTTGAGAAAATGGATGGGAGGTGTTTGGGCTAAGGTTGTGGGAAAATGTTTGGCCTTGGAGTGGGGGGAGGCTTGTTGGAAACAGCATCCTAACCTATGTTTGATGATAACAAACCCTACTAAACTGTTCTAATCTGTTTGTTGAGTGTGTCACAGGTCCCTATAGTCATGATTGCTCAAGTTACACATGCACGTACTCAAGTACGTTGAAATACGGAGCTGAAACATCATTTGGAATTACACAAGCTGATCCAACAATGGAGTATAGATATGAAACTCTATTCTAGAGTTAATCATAGGCTATAAATAGCATGAGATTTTTCTCAGGATTTATGGAGAATGTTTGAAGTTCAAATACGGGGAAATACGAGGAAATACAGAGTATACAAAGAAGAAACTTTTTCTACAAGTGGTGAAATGAGGTGAAACAATTCTAACATGTATATATTGGGCTCTGGGATTTTTGAGAATTTTTTCAGCATTTTTAGGATTTATCTGATGCCAAAATACGGTGGAATACGTCAGAAATACACTGAAAAATCGACATACGGTACTGTTCATACGACGGCTGCCGACATACCGACTTTGCGGACAGCAAATTTAACACGGGTTTGACCCACGAGCCGTCTCGTGGCGGATCCCTTGGAACAGTAACCAAACCCGTTAAGCTCAATCCTATATAAACCCATGTACACTCTTCACATTTTCATCAATAACTTGAGTTCTAGAGATCCAAATTGAGCACCGTTTGCGGCGTTGCGACCGTGACTTCATCCCCGACGTAGTGATAGAAAGTTGAACAGCTAGTTCCTCCTGTGCAGCAAATGAGATCACTTTGAGTGAGGAACTTCTACCGACTACTTCCACGGGGACAGCGACTACTTCTTCTACAGACATCCGATCATCATTCCGTAAGAAGCGTTGCGAAGCTACTGATGTGCTGAAAGACGACAACCAGAGAGATCTTCACAAATGAGCTTTCTAAACTTTTGATCTTTGTTATTTGTGAAGTTATTAATGTTTTGATCAGCATTACTGTAATATAATTTCTTCCGTTATTTGGGACTTTGGGAACCAAACTTGTTGGGGCAAGTTGGGTTGGGGAGTGATACTTGTTTGTTTCTTTTTGGCTTTGGTGAGCTTGAGTTGGTCTGACAGGTTGGTGTTGGTGTACCAATCTAAGGGAGATTGTAACTTCTTAAAGAAACAGTATAAGTGATTGCTCATTGTGGTGGACGTAGGTCATGGGGACCGAACCACGTTAAATTCTGTGTCTTCTGTGAATGCTTTGATTGTCCGATTCCTAAACTGCATGTTGTAAACTAGGCTTAATTTTTATCTTGCGATAATTTGGTCAAAGGCCTATTCACCCCCCCTCTAGGCTGTATTTAGATCCTACAAGTGGTATCAAAGCGCCAGGCCTGGCCATTTGAGTCTAGTTCATAATGAATACATATGATTCAGCATTTGCTGAAGGACAGTCTACAGTTAGACCACCCAAATTTAATGGGACTGATTTTGCTTACTGGAAAGCTAGGATGAAAATTTTCTTAGTCTCTTCAGATCTTGAAATTTGGAAAATTGTTGCTAAAGGCTATCACCCACCTACAATCAAAATTGAAGATATTGATGTACCAAAACCAGAAGATAAATGGGATGATAACGATAACAAACTGTATGCTCTAAATGGTAAAGCTATGAATGCAATTATCTGTGCACTTGACAGAACTGAGTTTAACCGTATATCTCATTGTCTTACTGCGCAGGAAATCTGGAACACTCTCGAAGTCACTTACGAAGGAACCTCTCTGGTGAAGGAGTCCAGATTAGCGCTACTGAGCTCAGAGTACGATGGTTTCCATATGCTACCAGGAGAATCCATCAAGGACATGTACACTCGATTCACCGACATCGTATACAACTCAAAAGCCTTGGGAAAGTCTTACGACAGCATCGACCTTATTCGGAAAATCCTAAGAGCGCTTCCTAGTTCCTTCCGGCCTAAAGTGACGGCCATCCAAGAAGCGAGAGATCTCACTAAGCTGAAGCTGGATGATCTGATTGGGAATCTGTTATCCCATGAGCTGGAACTCAAAACCGTCGAGACAAGAGAGAAAGGTGAGGCTAAACCTTTAAAGAACATCGCTCTCAAAGCCGAAGAAAGTGTCAAAGAAGATCTCGACGAGGAACATGCACTGATGGTCAGAGGATTCCGACGCTTCATCAGAACTCCTGCCGGAAAATCTGAAATGGCAAAAAGGTTCAATTGTTTTAATAATTTTAATCCTTTGAATTCCTCGTCTGATCAGAATACTACTAAAAGTGTTCAATGTTTCAACTGTAAGAAATTTGGACATTTCATGAAAAACTGTCCAACAAAGAACGCGTCATCCGAAGCCAAAGGGAAATCATTTGCGGTAACATGGGACGATGACGATGAAGACGAACCACAAGACGAGGTAGCGCAATCATCACTTTGCCTAATAGGTGAAAGCGACACGAACAAGGTAAGAGATGAATTTTCTTTACCAGAATTAATGAACATTTGTGAAAACATGAATTCAGAAATTACTTCTCTTGAATCCTCTATAGAAAATTATAAAGAAATGAATTTCCAACTACAGCAGGAAAATTATAATGTTTTGCAAAACGAAATAAAATTGAAAAATGAAATTGCATCGCTCAAAATTACCATTGAAAAACTCAAAGGAAAATCTAGTATTACTGAAGCTATACCTTGTCAGACTTGTGCTTCATTAAAGCTAGAAATTAAGAATGGTAATGAAAAGAGTGTTGGCCTAAATAAAAGAATAGAAACTCTCGCTAAAAATGAAGATAATGTTAGAAAGAGTTTTATAAATAAAAGTGGCATGCTAGTAAATGAAAACATCTTTTTGAAATCCAAAGTCTCTGATTTAGAACTGAGTATCAGAAAATTTGGTGTAGGAAGGAAATCACTAGACATCATTCTTGGATACCAGTCAATCAAAAACGATAAACAAGGACTAGGATTTGGAAATGTTTATAATGAAAACATGATAAAGAAAAATCATTACATCAAGAAAAAGAAACGGAACGCCAAATGTTATACATGTGGTTCTTTTGAGCATTTATATAGAAATTGACGTTATAAGAACCAAAACATGAAGTTCAAACAAGTATGGGTTCCGAAAGGTACTATGACTAACCATTGTGGACCTATTTGGCTACCCAGGTCACACATACCTTGTTCTTCTTATGTGTAGGGACTCAGCGTGGCTAAGGAACAACTGTGTGAGTGGTATTTGGATTCAGGCTGCTCAAGACACATGACAGGGAACATCGACAAGTTCCTTAGCCACGTGAAGCAAGAAGGAGGAAGTGTTACATTAGGGGACAACGGCAAGTGCAAGGTAATGGGTAAAGGTATTGTTGGCAACAATACTTTTAAAATTTCTGACGTCCTCTAGGTTGAAAATCTCAAACACAACCTCATCTCCATAAGCCAACTCTGTGACAAAGGTATGAAAGTACTTTTTGATGAGAAAATTTGTAAAATTTATGACTCGGTCACAGGTAATACCCACTTCATAGCCAATAGGAAAAATAATGTTTATACAATAATAATTGAAGAAATGACAATTGCTAAATGTTTGATTGGCAGGGAGGAGGAGGCTATACTATGGCACCGGAGACTATCACATGCCAGCATGAAGTTGCTACATAAGCTGGAGAATAAAAACCTGGTCCGAGGCTTGCCACATCAACAGTACGAGAATGGTAAGTTGTGTGTTGCATGCACAAAAGGTAAGCAAACTAGATCCACTTTTACGGGAATTCGGGAAGTTACCACTTCACGAGTCCTAGAATTGATTCATATGGATTTGTTTGGGCCTACCGATGTTGCTAGCCTCAATGGAAAGAGATTTTGTTTTGTTTTGATCGATGATTTTTCTAGATATACATGGGTTTACTTCTTAGCCAAGAAATCGGATTCCTGTGAAAATTTCCAAAATTTTTGTAATCAAGTTTCAAATGAGAAAAATCTTTCAATAATGAAAATTAGAAGTGATCACGGTGGTGAATTTGAAAACTCTGTTTTTGAAAACTTCTGTTTGGAAAAAGGGATCTTACATGAATTTTCTTCTCCTAGAACACCTCAACAAAACGGAGTGGTCGAAAGAAAGAATCGAACTTTAAAAGAGATGGCAAGAAGCATGCTTAATGATTATTCTCTTCCTATGTATTTTTGGGCCGAAGCAGTGAATACAGCATGCTATGTCTGCAACAGGGTTATGCTTAGACCTTTAATGAACAAAACATCCTATGAACTGTGGCATGGCAAGACTCCTAACATTTCATATTTCAGAGTATTTGGATGCAGGTGTTTCATTTTAAACACAGGAGATCAGCTATGAACATTTGAATCCAAATCAGACGAAGGAGTGTTCGTAGGATATTCATCAAGGAGCAAAGCATACAGGATCTACAATAAACGAACCTTAACTGTTGTTGAGTCAATTAATGTGAAATTTGATGAAGCTGAAATAGATCCTTTAAATTGCAGGGAAACTGAAGCTGGAGATGCAGATAGGGAAACTACAGAGCCTGAAAACATAGCTGAACCATCTGAAGGCCAAAAGGAAGCTGAACCAGAAGTACCACAAGGAAATAGACTGGAAAGAGGAGAGCTCAGGTTCAATCCCCATCATCCACCTGAGCTGATCATGGGGACTCCTACGGAAGGTATACGCACTCGATCCACTTTCAATAACTTGTGTGCCTTATGCATTCATGGTGACCTCATTTCTGAAATTGAACCTAAGAACGTTGAAATCGCTTTAACTGATGAAAGTTGGGTTATGGCCATGCATGATGAGATTAATCAGTTTGATAGAAATAATGTTTGGACATTAGTGCCCCGACCTGATAATTACCCAATTGTTGGCACTAAATGGATTTTCAAAAACAAACTTGATGAATCTGGAAATGTAATCAGAAATAAGGCAAGATTAGTGGCCAAAGGATATAACCTGATTGAGGGAATTGATTGTGATGAAACTTTTGCACCCGTTGCTAGATTAGAAGCCATTAGAATATTGCTGGCTTTTGCAAGTTTTAAAGGTTTTAAATTGAAGCAAATGGATGTGAAAAGTGCATTTTTAAATGGTTATTTGAAAGAAGATGTTTTTGTTGAACAACCCCCTGGTTTTGAAAGTCATAGTTTTCCAAATCACGTTTACAAGTTGCAAAAGGCTTTGTATGGTCTGAAGCAAGCTCCCAGAGCTTGGTACGACCGTCTCAGTTCATATCTTTTGGAAAATAACTTTAAAAAGGGTAGTGCAGACAACACTTTGTTTATCTTGCATGAACATGATCATTTTCTTATTGTTCAGATTTATGTGGACGATATTATTTACGGTGCTACTAATGATCTTTTATGCCAAAAGTTTGAAAAGGTTATGCAGGATCAATTTGAGATGAGTCTGGTCGGAGAGTTGAAATACTTTTTGCACTTTCAAGTAAGACAAACTGGAGATGGCATATATGTTTCACAAACCAAGTACATAAAAGAACTGTTGAAGAAATTTGGGATGGAAAATGCAAAGCCAATGCGAACTCCAATGAGTCCGACGACGAAGCTTGAAAAGGATGACAAAGGTATAAATGTGGACCAAAAGCTTTATCGAGGTATGATTGGGTCCTTACTCTATTTAACTGCATCTAGACCAGACATCATGTTTTCTGTCTGTTTGTGTGCACGATTTCAAGCCTGTCCAAAAGAATCACATTTGATAGCCATTAAGAGGATTTTTCGATATCTTATTCACACTCCTACACTTGGACTATGGTATCCCTCTTGTGGTAATCTTAATTTGGTTGGCTATGCTGATGCTGATTATGCTGGTAGTATGATTGATAGAAAGAGCACTAGTGGAACATGTTTTATGCTAGGACATTCATTGGTTTCTTGGTCTAGTCGTAAGCAGAACAGTGTTGCTTTGTCCACTACTGAAGCTGAGTATATTGCCCTTGCAGTTGCTGTGCCCAAGTACTTTGGATGATGCAAACCCTGTCTGACTACGTCTTGGATCTTAGAAAAGTTCCATTACGATGTGATAGTAAGAGTGCTATAGATCTTTCTAACAATCCTGTTCATCACTCTCGGACAAAACACATAGATGTAAGACATCATTTTCTTAGAGATCATTTGGCAAAAGAGGATGTATCCATTGAATATATTTCTACTGATTCTCAGTTGGCAGATATCTTTACAAAACCTTTGCTAGAAGATCGTTTTTGTCGTCTACGTCTAGAACTGGGCATTATTGATTATATTTAGAGTGAAAATATTATTTGGTGTGCTTTTATTGTTTTTGTGTGGTGTGCTACAAAAAGAAAAATAAAAAAAATGAAAAAGAAAAATGAAAAAAAAATGAAAAAGAAAAATATAAACAGAAAGGGAAAGTGAATTGTCTATCTCCTCCTTTTGCATTTTTTCATCAGAAACAGCTTTAAATGCAAAACATATGTCTTATGGATTTTGAATATTATATTCTTAACAATGCTTGCATTCAAAGACTACATGCTTAATTAGGTCATATTCATTAATGAGTAACTAACGTTTTTCATCATCCAATCACACTTACACAGATCAAAATGTTTTGCTATGGAATTGTAATCTTGAATAAGAAAAGTGGTTGTTGGTGGACTAATTTATGTTTTAATGGGATATGATGTTTCAAGGCATGGGTAAAAAGAAAAGCTCTCATCAAAATATACGTGTATAAAAAGAATAGCAAGACGAGTGTCTTCAAAATATATACACAGAGCTTCGTATGAAAAATGGATACGATCCATGTCCTTGATACTACCCTTGGACATCCAACTTATGCTATAAATGTCATTTTTTTAGCGTTGGTGTAAAGTCCGTCAAGCAATGCCATTTCACATTTAAAAATCCTTCTCGGTCATGTTTGGAATTGGTAACTTGAACTCATATTACATGAGAAGGGGAAACTCAATCTTTGATGTTCATATATTCAGTTGAAAAGATGGTTATGACAGGCTGTATTCCTTATTACCTCTCCATATGTACTAAACATTTGATCATCACACTTGAGCACAGAGATGAATTATGGTAGTTATGACTTAGTGATTATTGCTTATTTATTCATTGTGGTCAAACGATGTATTGCCTTTTGTTTTGGTTTATAATGTTCAATTTTCCATTCCTCATATGCTATTTCATACATTTTTTGATGAAAACAAAGGGGGAGAGAAATATTAAGATTGTGCATGTCAGAGATAGGGGGAGCATGTCAATAGGGGAAGCATATCATTTTGTCATTCATGCTCATATTCATGCTTCATACACTCACTCACTTAACACATTTTTTCAAAATAATCTTAATGTCTGGTTTGTTCTCATCAAAAGGGGGAGATTGTTGGAAACAGCATCCTAACCTATGTTTGATGATAACAAACCCTACTGAACTGTTCTAATCTGTTTGTTGAGTGTGTCACAGGTCCCTATAGTCATGATTGCTCAAGTTACACATGCACGTACTCAAGTACGTTGAAATACGGAGCTGAAACATCATTTGGAATTACACAAGCTGATCCAACAATGGAGTATAGCTATGAAACTCTATTCTAGAGTTAATCATAGGCTATAAATAGCATGAGATTTTTCTCAGTATTTATGGAGAATGTTTGAAGTTCAAATATGGGGAAATACGAGGAAATACAGAGTATACAAAGAAGAAACTTTTTCTACAAGTGGTGAAATGAGGTGAAACAATTCTAACATGTATATATTGGGCTCTGGGATTTTTGAGAATTTTTTCAGAATTTTTAGGATTTATCTGATGCCAAAATACGGTGGAATACGTCAGAAATACACTGAAAAATCGACATACGGTACTGTTCATACGACGGCTGCCGACATACCGACTTTGCGGACAGCAAATTTAATACGGGTTTGACCCACGAGCCGTCTCGTGGCGGATCCCTTGGAACAGTAACCAAACCCGTTAAGCTCAATCCTATATAAACCCATGTACACTCTTCACATTTTCATCAATAACTTGAGTTCTAGAGATCCAAATTGAGCACCGTTTGCGGCGTTGTGACCGTGACTTCATCCCCGACGCAGTGATAGCAAGTTGAATAGTTAGTTCCTCCTGTGCAGCAAATGAGATCACTTTGAGTGAGGAACTTCTACCGACTACTTCCACGGGGACATCGACTACTTCTTCTACAGACATCCGATCATCATTCCGTAAGAAGCGTTGCGAAGCTACTGATGTGCTGAAAGACGACAACCAGATAGATCTTCACAAATGAGCTTTCTAAACTCTTGATCTTTGTTATTTGTGAAGTTATTAATGTTTTGAACAGCATTACTGTAATATAATTTCTTCCGTTATTTGGGACTCTGGGAACCAAACTTGTTGGGGCAAGTTGGGTTGGGGAGTGATACTTGTATGTTTCTTTTTGGCTTTGGTGAGCTTGAGTTGGTCTGACAGGTTGGTGTTGGTGTACCAATCTAAGGGAGAATGTAACTTTTTAAAGAAACAGTATAAGTGATTGCTCATTGGGGTGGACGTAGGTCATGGGGACCGAACCACGTTAAATTCTGTGTCTTCTGTGAATGCTTTGATTGTCCGATTCCTAAACTGCATGCTGTAAACTAGGCTTAATTTTTATCTTGCGATAATTTGGTCAAAGGCCTATTCACCCCCACTCTAGGCCGTATTTAGATCCTACAAGGCTCTCAAGCGTAAATGGGCAATCATAATACTCGTGCCCCGCCATCCCACAAGTCTCACAAATCACAACTGGATAAGGATCGTATCCTCCCATCTGAGCATCGAAATTTGATCTCCACATGGTAATATCAAAGATACCTGGACAACAAAAATAAGAAAACTAGAGAGGAGCGTCAATAGTACAAGAGAATAACAAAAAGATAATATAATGGTGGGGGAAAAATTTCTTGGTTATTGAATATTTTTTAAAAAAAAAATAAAAAAAAAGAAAAAGAAATTTTTTTTGTGTTTTTATGCGTAGTCTAACGAACCCAAGCTAAGCTAATATCAAACCGAACGCCTCCCCGGCAACGGCGCCAAAAACTTGACCGGCGCCCCGTTTACGGTATGGACGCGGTGTCGTTTTACCGCAAGTGCACGGTTAGTGTAGGGTGCGGGTTTATCAAACTCAGGGAGGTGGATGGCTTGAGTGGCTACTAGCCTCGCCTAGGTCGCGTGCTAGCTACGCGGATGATATGGGTGGAAGTGTAGGAATAAGGGAAATAAATGAAAAAGACACGAAATGAATCCCCGCTAACACGGGCTAGAGCACTCATGACACTTGGCATTTGACTTGACCCAGGATGAGACATTGCCTCAAAAGGTGGTACCTAGCGTCCATGGCCCGATATTCCGGTCGGTGCCAAGCACGCTAGGCCTACCCGGTTCTGGACGGTGGGCATTCCCATGTCCATTAACACCTTCCGCAACCGGGAGCATTAAGGCCACAATGATATCTCCCAACACTTCGTCCAAGCCGCTCCCGCACGCTAGGACTCGATGTCTACGCTGGGGGCATGAGCTATGGCTAGGGAGTCAACCGCCAAGTTTATTCCCCCTTGGCCCGACGGTCAGAGGCGGTCTTTCTCCCGCCAATGACAATGAAACACCCCCGCGTAACCCTAGTGGCCAAATAGGTCGAATGTGATTTCTAGCAATACATCGAAGCGGATCTTGACTGGACAAGCACCGGACCCCAATCCCCAACACAACTAGTGTGTTGCCATACGAATTGGACCCAGATTGCTAGAAATCCCCATTGACGCATTTCATCGAACACATGCCATGTAACCAAGTCAAATGAAACAATCCAAGAATCAATCCTACCCTAACCCGTATTAGGGTTCATCAACACTACTCCATGGTGAGAAACATAAAAACAAGCAAAGCAAATAACATACAAACATTCACCATTGAGCAAAATGAAAACAACACAATACAATAGAAAATGAGAGAAGAAAAATATTTATCTTGATTCGAATCCAACAATCCGGTACAAGATTTATTGAGCAAAGACCTAATCTAATCTACCCTAAGCTTCACAAGAGAAGGGGCAAAAAGCCCTAAAAAACTGAAAGAGAACAACCCCAAGTCGTGCTCCAACTTATCGTTGGAAAGCTAATGACGATGTCGACGCTAGAAAAATAAGAGATCACCCAAAATCCATCTGGAATGATAGCAGATCTTCAATGAGTGCATTGGCAGCGCGCAAAGACGGAAGAAAAGGCCACCCGATCGGTTGAAACATCAACCGATCGGGTGAGCCGCTTGTTGCTTTGGCCGTCGGGCTTCAGGAGCTTCAACCGGTCGCTGAGGAGAATGGGTGGCGTGACCGGGTCGTCGTCTGGGAAACTTCAGCTTCAGATGAACCGATCGGGTGAGATATCACCCGATCGGTTGGAATTAAGCTCCAACTTCCCGAGAACTCTGTTGGGATGAACCGGTCGGTGAACCGGTCGGTGAACCGGTCGGTTGACTTTGCACTTCGCTCCAACTTCAGTCCGGGTCGTGCACGCGTGCATCACCCGATCGGTTGGCTGTGTCCAACCGATCGGGTGGGGGCTGAAAAGTGGCAATCTTGGTCGTTTGACCCCCTGGATCACGCGTGACCCCTCCCGTTGCTCCGGGGACTCATGATATCGTCGTTTTATGTCCCAAATGCTGTAAATTCCTGCAAATATACAAAAACAAGGAAAAGTGAAAGAAAACAAGAAAACACGAGAAAACGAATACAAGACGGCGGTAAATAACGGAAAAACACGGAAGAAAACGTGCGTAAATGTATGAAATATAAACGCACGTCAGTATTTAACCCCTGTTTTTACCCTAGGCTAGAGAGCTTTTCTCTTACTTTTTGCAGCTTTTTAGATTAACTTTTTGGCTTTAGATTTTGGTGATTGGAGAGGAGAGAAAAGTTGATTTTTGTTGGATTATTGGAAGAACTCTATTGGTTTGTCTCTCTCCCCTCTAAAAATACTATTTTTATTGCTTATCTCAATATTGTGATGAATTCTCTTGTTAATTCCATTGATTATTTTTGTATTTGTGCTATGAATTGTGAGTAGTCCTTACGTCTTGGGGCGTGGGGATGAACCCTACGAGCCCAATTTCAGATTTGTGATGAATTGGTAGAAATTTTGCTAGAATTGCTATTAGGGTTAGTTTGGGATCGATTTAATACGGATGTCTAGGTATTCATATCGATTGGGATTTACAAGAGATTGGATCCCAATTCGGTAGGAAACCCTAGAAATCCGAATTGGGTTGGAATCGAATTTCCGTAATATCGGTTTGCAAGAGATTGGACCGATACTAGGGTTCTCGGTTGCAATTCCATGCCGATACCCGTTTGCAAGAGATTGGACGGGTAGGAACTATCCCAACCTAGGTCGCGGCCCGGGTTTGCACGAGAGTGGGCTCGTGGCGCGATTGAACGATGATGTTGATCCTAATTCTAGCTCGCCTAGGCTAGGGTTTGCAAGAGATTGGACCCGAACCTAGGATAGCTATAGACCGGCAACAGCGCGAGAGCGTGAGCTAGGTTTACATTCAGTTGCAACTAGTTCATCCGAGATTCTACCCTAGCAATTTTGATAACAACGAATCACATTGACGAGATACGGTTAGTAGCGGGGATTCCCCATTCCCTAGACGTTCTTTATTTGATTTGATATCTTCGTACTTTGTCTGACGATTGTGACAGGATCGCCAAAGGCAAAATTCTCTCTTTTCTGTTCTTAATAGCCAGGTTGTTCGGAGCAAGCACTTTCATTCGTCCTCCCTGTGTTCGATAACCCGCTCGCCGCTACACCGTGCGCTTGCGGTAAAACTACACGGTCGCACTATTGGGTTACATTCCGGAGCGATCAAGTTTTTGGCACCGTTGCCGGGGAGGCGATTGCGTTTGATCTTACCACCCTAGCTATTTCTTTCTTTTTGTTTTTATTTCATTATTTTTTACCTAACCCTTCCATTGTGCTAATCACTTCTTTGAAACTTTGTTTTCCCGTGCATCAACATGAGATCAACGGCGGACCCTGAGGCTATATTATTTGAACCCGAGATTGAGCGTACTGCGCGGAGAATCAGAGCGGAGAGAAGACAAGATCCGGAAGGGAGGTTTATGACCAACCCGGAAACTGCGGAACAATTAGCGGCAAGAATGGCGAGGATTATTTCTATTCGAGATAGGCTCCGGCCTAAGACCTCTTCTACGACCTCATCCATTGCCATGCCGGAGTTGGCGGCTGACAAGAATTTCGAGCTGAAGACTGGACTAGTGGTTCTGATGCAGCAGGATCCATTTCATGGGAATGCCCACGAAAATCCCCACTACCACATCCAGTTATTTTTGTCGAAGTGCGCCACATTTCAGATGACGGGGGTCTCCATCGATGCCATCAGACTGTGCCTCTTCCCCTTCACATTAAAAGACAAAGTACTTTATTGGTTGAGGACGCAAGCTGAGGGAGTCTTTACCACATGGGACGAGTTGGCGAGTGCGTTCATTGACAAGTTCTATCCGCCCTCCAAGACGGTAAAGATTCGGAGCGCTCTTATGTCCTTCAAGCAAGGACCCCAAGAGACGCTCTATGAGGCTTGGGAGCGTTTCAAAGATCTGCAGCACCAGTGCCCGCACCATAGCATTGAAGATTGGGAGCTAGCTCATAGTTTCTACAATGGTCTCCAACCGGGGACCAAGCACATTATTGATGCCGCGGCAAATGGTGCCATCCTCTCGAAGATTCCCGAAGAAGCTACGGCCCTAATTGAGGAGATGGCCTCAAACAATCAACAATGGGGCGACGAGCGAGGACACTCTACGTCCTCCTTGAAGCCATCTAGCATCTATGAGGTGAAGGCCGTAGCGGAGCTGACAAGCAAGTTTGATTCTCTCCACAAGGTAGTGGAGAGACTGGAGAAGTATATCACGGAGCCCCAAGGAACCCCTTCCACATCCGCACCAACGAATCAAATGTGTGATTGGCAAGACCAATCTCAAGCTATGTATTTGGGAGGAGAGCAAGGAGAGGGATCCTTGGAGCAAGTTCAATATGTCGCGGGGAACCAAGGATATTGGGCCAATCCGGCCACAAGAAATCATCCCGGTTTCTCTTATGCCAACAATGAAGGAGCTTTGAACCCGCCGCAACAACCACCTCAACAAGCTCGACCACCACCACCACCCCAACAACAACACTATCCGTCGAGGGGGCCTCCACAACAAAATTTCCAACCGAAGCAACAAGTTCCACCCTATAGGCCGCCCGGATACAATCAAGGGTGGAGAAATCAAAACCCTCCACAAGCTCAACAACGATCCGACTTCGAAGCTAGAGTGGAGGAGTTTATGGTCGAGCAAAAGAAGGTCAATGCTTCCTTGAAGGCGGGCCAAGACTCCTTTACAACCGTTGTGGCACAAATCTCGGAGCAATTGGCGTTGCTCAATCGAAATACTCAACAATTGCCGGCTCAACCCGAGCAAAACCCACGGGGCAACACCGGCCACATCAATGCCGTGGTTGCCGTTACTACTAGAGGCGGGAAGGATACCACCCCCGCCATGATTCCTACCGAGGAGCCCGTGGAGGAGAATGTAGAGCCAATTGAGCCGGTAGTTGAAGTTGATAGGGAGAAAGAGCCGCAAGAAAAGGAGAAATCTAGGGCGGAGCAATTGATTGAAGAGAGGCGCTTTATGCCACCGGTCCCGTTCCCCCAGAGGCTTGCTAGGGCAAAAATGGAGAAAAGGCTAGCAAAGTTTCTCGAGTATCTGAGAGGGGTTAGCCTCAACATTCCTTTCCTCGACGCCATCGTGTAAATCCCGACATACACTAAATTTTTAAAGGATTTGATTTCGGGGAGAAAGAGGAAGGAAAAGATTATGCTCGTCGAGGAGGGCTCTTGGTTCACCAAGAGAGAGAAAGAGCCGGATAAATTCAAAGACCCGGGGAGTTTTCGAATTCCTTGCACCTTGGGCGGCGTCCCTCTACAAAAGGCGTTGGTGGATTTAGGGGCTAGCGTTAGCCTCATGCCTCTCTCTATGTTCCTAAGGCTAAATACCGGCACGAAATTGAAGCCCGCCGACATGCGGATACAATTAGCCGATGGACGGATCATAAGGCCGGTGGGGATTGCAGAGGACATCCCGCTACAAGTCCCGGGGGGCATATGTTTGCCATGTGACTTCGTGATCATGGACGTTAAGGAGGAGGGAGATACGTCATTGATACTTGGACGCCCGTTCCTCGCCACCGCCGGTGTCATTGTCGACGTGCGAGAAGGTACCCTAACATTGAACGTCGGCAACATCGAGGTGGAGCTTCATATTTCTAAGGCAATGAAACACATGCCTTACCACGAGGAGCTGGACTATATGGACCTCCTTGACGAGGTAATTGAGGAGGCGATCCCCTATTCGATCGGCGCTCTATTCAAGGAGGATTTCGAGGAAGAGCCGGATTTGGACCAAGAGGAGAAGATAAGTGATTCCCCCGACTTCTCCGCTGAAATTGATGAAGGCGACGCTGATGTCGCAAGGATTCGAGAGCTCTGCAAGCTCTCGAAATTGAAGTCTCCGAAGAAAGCTCCGCCGATACGGAAATCGGCGTCACCGGTGAAGCTGAGGACCGGAGCAAACGCTAGCTTGGGGGAGCCTCCCCATAACACTATTCGAGACGAGAGACCACCAAGGGAGAACACGCCGCCGCAACTTCCGAATCCAAGCGTTCTTCCCGGAAAGTTTGACGGGTGCATCCCATATGCACCAAACATCCCGCATTAATTGAAAATCAAAGGGGGTCGAGCTCATGACCTTAAACGAGCGCTTTTCGGGAGGTAACCCGACGGTTATAGTTTTATTTTTACTTTTCTTTTATTTTTGTTTTAGAAATTTTTAGTGTTTTAAGTCGTTCGCCCCAAAAATTTTGCGATAACGGGTCCTGTTTTTCTTGACAGGAGAGGAGAACGAGGCACCCATCATTAAGAGGATGAACGAGGCGATGAGGAGCACCCCAGGAAGGCGCTCGATGCTTAGGAGGAAGATGAAATCGACCGGAGGAAGAAAAACAGAGTTTTGACCCCTAACGAAGATAAACAGCGGCAAACAAGGCTCACTCGGCCGAGTATACTAGTCACTCGGCCGAGCACACAAGTTCGTCCGGCCGAGCGGCTCACGAACGAGGGAAGTCTACTGTACCCAACTCTCTGTTTATTTTCCTGATTTCAGTATAACTGCTACTCGGCCGAGTATATATATTCACTTGACCGAGTAAAATTGATACGCTCCTAGGGCGAGTCTTGCCGAGTAGCTTGAGCCACTCGGCCGAATGGACTTACTCCACTCAGCCGAGGGTGGCAAGGCCACTCGGCCGAAGCGTAGCGGGGATGAATTTTTCCTTAAAGTTCACTCGGCCGAGCGACCCAGTCACTCGGTCGAGTCGTAACTTTTACTATAAAAAGGGGCCGGGGGCGCGTTTTTCGAAACGAACTAAACCGATCGTGCCCCGACTTCTCGCATTCCCCAGCGCCCGAATCCCCCCTCGCTCGCCCGATCGCTCGCCCGCGCCGCCGCTCGGCCACCCACCGCCGGCCGAGCCTCCGCCGCGCCTCGCCTGAGTCGCCGCCGGCGGCCACGCCTCCGGCCACCTCCGGTAACGCCGATTTTCGCCTATTTCTCCTCTTTTGTGTATTTTTCGACGATCCATGCGTTAAACGAACCCCAAACCCAAATTAATTTCAATTTCTATCTATTATACCCCTAATGCCCCATACGTTTTGAATATTACTCGCTGATATCTCCGTTTCATGCACAGGTTATATTTGGGAGCTTAGGGGAGCCCAGGGGAGCTTCCAGGGACTGATTTGGGCTACGTGGAGGCGTCGTCTTCGTACGCTTCCATAGCTTTGCACTCGTGGCGTGTCGTGGTATATTCTTTCCTTTATTTTACGCACGCCGCTTTTTTATTGGTTTTGGTGAGCGCTCGGGGCCCATATGCCGCCCCGGACACGGCCGCGGTCGAGGAGAGCTTCCGCCAAGTGGAAGCGGTCAGATGACGCCGGCCTCTCCCACGAGGTGGAGGACTCTCCTCTGCCTTCTCCACCACACCCCGTTCACCCAGCATAGCCTGTAGGCCCCGCACACCCCGCACAGCCTGCAGAGCCCGCACAGCCACTCCTTGCCGCCCCACAGCCACCACCTCCGGCACCACTTATCGGGCCGCTCGGGATTACGTTCCGGAACGACGCACACTGCGTCGCTTTCGAGCGTATTTCCCAGCGCTCGATCGTACCCTCCAGGTTCGCACACCCTGCAGACCTAGGACGCCTGGGGGTACTCGAGGGGATGCTCACGTTGTACGACAACATGGGCTGGCGAGATTTCTTCCAGGTGTCGGCGGACACGTTTATCCGTCCGACACTTGAGGTTCTTAGTTCGATCGCCCGGACCGACGGGGGATGCTCGTTTCGGTTCATGGACCAAGAGTGCCAGGTCACTCTCGATATGATGAGAGCTTTCTTCTCGTGGCCCGATGTCCCCGGGGCCGACCGTGGTTACGCCCCCACCCATATCCCCCCACCTTCCTTCGACGCCGGCGCCTTCTAGGCTCGGATTACGGGTCTTCACGCTGCCTTTGACCCTAGTCGGGCCAAGGCCTCGGCCATCGTCCACCCTTGCCTCCGTATAGCTCAGCGCCTCATGGTGACTACCTTTTTGGCTAGATATGAGCCGGGCACGATGTCCACGCCGGAGCTTTACATGCTCTACGCGATGACACGCCCCAGAGCTCTATCTAGGTAGGGCGATGAGTTGGTCCCCGCCGTCGTGATTGATGTCGCGGCTTGGTTTTTGGACCGCATCATCGTATCGGTAGGCGCTCGCTCACCGATATGCTGCGGCGGTCTGATCACCTTGCTCGCCCTTATGACCGGCGAGGACTTTCCAGATGACCTGCGACGAGCACCGGGCCCCACTTCACTGTCCATAGATGTTATGGCCCGGATGAAGATGCTTTGTCCGCACGGTGAGCGACACTGGGTCTGGCTGCACGGCCCCTTCGGTGCCGATTACATGATTCTTCCGAGCCCAGCTCGGACTCAGATTGCACCGGCCCAGGTGGAATGGCTCCCGGCAATGGATCTTCTGATCCCAGCCGTATACGTGCTCGAGGCCGAGCAGGCCCACGCTGCCCACGCTGCCCCCGCAGACCCTGTTGCACCTGCTGAGCCTGCTGCCCCTGTTGACCCCGTGGCTCCTCAGCCTATCCCTGATATTTCTGTTGCTCCCGACACCTCTGTCCACACTTCTGTCAGTGTCGGGAGTACCCTCGCTGAGCCCACTTCCACTGCCCCCACGCCCACCACCACTGGCCCTCTGTCTGCCGAGCCCGTTTCCTCTGCCCCACCCGAGCGCCCGCCGACTATAGTTGAGTGCGGAGAGCCCTCTTTTGCCACCGCCGTAGAGACCGTGGTCTCCACCTCTGTCTCCACCGCTGCTGTATTCTCTGAGAGTGTCGTGGCGTCTGTCCACACTTCTGTGTCACCGACCTCTCTGGCCGCCTCGTTGCCACTTTTGTATTCTTCCTTCGTTGCTGCTGCCTCCACTTCTCACCAGCCGGTGCCCCGGCCTCGCACTGAGTCTAGGCCCACACTTGCGAGCGCAGCACCTTTCGTTCACTTACCTGCTGAGCCCATCACCTACGCCACCAGAGTACGCCAGCCCCGCCCTACACAGCACAGACCGGTGCGTCCCTCTGCACCACCTCCCCCCGACACTGTACTTCAGAGCATTCGTGCTCTCGAGGGGGCGGTGAGTGGCCTCAGAGGCGACCTTAGGACACTGTCCGCCACCGTCACCGCGATGGCTGGCCGCTTCGACCTGCTCCCGCACATTCACTACTGCCTTACCCAGGTCCTAGAGCGTCTCCCCCGCGTACCCCCACCCACCCAGCAGGTCACCACCCCCACTCCTACCCATACCCAGCATGCCTCCACTTCCACACCCACACCCACTCCCCGCTCAGCAGCCTGTCCCACCACCACCACCACCACCTCCGCCTGAGGACGGAGACGGTGCAGCCCCACCTTCTTAGGCACTCTTGATGCCATCGATTCTTTTTGCCGTTGTGCTGCCCGTCTCTGCTGGGTCCTGATTCATTTTGCCCACCCCCCCTCACCTCACTGTTTTTGGGTACACATCTTCTTTACATATCTTTATATATCTTTTTTGGGGAGAGAGGGAGAGTTTTTGGTGTCGCACCTTTATATCTGTATCACTCCTATATCTGCATGCATCATGTCCGCATCATATTTTTCGTTTCATTATTTTCTTATCTTTCCTCGTGCATGCATCCTCACTTACCCCTCACATTACTTGTCTCTCGGTGAGCCACACTTTGCACATTGAGAACACTGTGCCATTTAGCTTGGGGGAGTGAGTTCTCACGTTCTTTTTCGATTTACTACCTTTGTTTTTAGTTTTTTCACGCCATTTTCCGCTTTTGCACTTATTTTCATCATTTTTTCTTTTATTTTACCATGCATCACGTTTTTCTTATTTTCTTTGTGTGCCGCATTGTAAATAGTTTTATTTTCCTCTTTATCTTTATTTATTTTTCATCTCATGCTAGAGATGACTTTTCTGTGATGATGATGACGTGGAGTTAGCTTCCTCTATATGCATGTTATATTTGTCATGTCTTAGATTTTATTTCTGATATCATATGCTGTGATTTGCCTTGCATTTAGAGATAGTAACCCACACTTTTTCCGCATGAAAATGGATGAAATTTTATTATTAGCTGAGTCTGAATATTCATATGTATGCTATCGCAGAAAACACACCAAGATTCACGCATTGAATGCTTATATCGGGAGTACCGATTTCTTTTCCTATATCACTTCTATATGCATGATTTGTACATTTCACTTCAGGATGTTGAATGATGTTAGCTATGATAAATCTGGATTAGTTTAGCTTTTTTGTGATTGAAACTGAGTAGATTAGATTACCTTGCTGAAGTTGTCGTACACGTCCTATAGAGTGAACCGAGAGATATATTTATTTCTTTCTCCACAAATCTTGAACATCATTTCTCTATTTTAAAGTCATTGGTGATTCTCCCCTTAGCGATTCTATTATATGGCATTTCCCCCGCTATTAATTCCTAGCTCCAAATTTCCCAAAACCAAAGAAAAAAAAATGAAAAACTCTTGTATATCCTTATTTCTCTTTGAGTTGGGATCATTGTGTATATATGCTATTTGAAAAAAAAAAGAAAAAAAAAGAAAAAAAAAGAAAAAAAAAGAAAAAAGAAAAAAAAGAAAAGAAAAAGAAAAAGAAAAGAGGAAAGAACCTCAATAAAAGATCCCATCTCATGTTCTCTCTTTCTTTCCCTCTTTTCGTTTTTATTTTTGTTGCTTTTGGAGCTCCATAAAAATGGGGATGTAAATATTGTTTTTGTGCCACCACGCTTATAGATAAGCTTGGGGGAGGGAACCCATTGATGTGAGAGAGAGTGACTACTTGACGTTGCACGACAACCTAGGCTAAGTAATATTCTATACTCGGTGAGATTATTTTTAGCTTTACGAAGTCCAGAAATCCATGCCTAGCACTCATTTCATGAAATCCATGCATATCTATCTTTCTATTCTACGGTGTGATATTCTTATACTCCTCATAGAAAGCGTTCAATTGAAAAGTGTGTGATCTGCGATTTGTATACCGCTTTAAATGATTCAGACGATGTTAATTCTAAAATTATTCCGTTTTTCATGATTATATCATTGTTCGTGTGTTTTCTATTTCTATTTGCACCATTATGCTATGATATCGAAATAAAATTCTTTGACATGTGTTTTTCATTCGGTGCATGCTATATGAGTAAGCAAAACCCACGTCCTGAGAAAATGATCTAGCAGCTTCCCTCTTCGCTTCTTTCTTTCTTCTTTGTTTTTATTTCGTTTTTCGTTTTTCTTCGTTTTTCATTTTTTCGTTTTTCTCCGTTTTCGTTTTCCGAATCCACCAGGTTCGCCTTTTACTTATCTTCCTCGAGGACGAGTAAGAGGTAAGCTTGGGGGATTTTGATCACTCCTTATTTTACACTTTTTTCCCGCATGTTTGCATGCCATTTAGGTCGCTCAAATCATGTTTTTCACGATATATCGACGATATTGCGATGCTTTTCACGATTTCTTGTTTTTGTCGAATTTCAGGTGATTTGGAGCGATTTGGAGTGATCTCGATATACGCCTACTCCAGAGTGTCACTGATGACCTCCCCGAGGGGCATTTTGCCGTTGGAGAGGAGAGGAAGAAGAAAGAACGTCGCAGGAGCGACGAGGAGGCCAAAACAAGCTGATTGGGCATTTTTGGTGTCTCACTCGGTCGAGTGAAGGAGTCACTCGGCCAACCAGCGAGACACCGCTCGGCTGACCTGATCGGACACGCTTTATGTGTGCACTCGGCTGAGCGACGGAAGCCACATCGGCCGAGTGACGATACCACGTCCGCCCGAGTGGCACGCAGACGAAGCCCATCAAAAATCGTCAACTTACTGTTTTTCGTCTGCCTGAGCTTCAGAAGACCCACTCGGCCGAGTGGAAAATGCCGACCGCCCGAGTACCAAGAAGCCGTCGGTCGAGTGACGACAACTCACTCGGCCGAGCGGCCCCCGAAGTGAAGACCCCCGAAGACCCAGACTTACTGGAAATTCTCAGGGTTTGTCACTCGGCCGAGCGACTTTTGTCACTCGGCCGAGTGCGACGCGCTGTCTGTAGCGAAAATTGCGGATTTCAGGCTGCACAGGGGCATTTTGGTCACAGTTTTTGGACGATTTTGGGGGGTATTTAACCCCTGTTTTTACCCTAGGCTAGATAGCTTTTCTCTTTACTTTTTGCAGCTTTTTAGATTAACTTTTTGGCTTTAGATTTTGGTGATTGGAGAGGAGAGAAAAGTTGATTTTTGTTGGATTATTGGAAGAACTCTATTGGTTTGTCTCTCTCCCCTCTAAAAATACTATTTTTATTGCTTATCTCAATATTGTGATGAATTCTCTTGTTAATTCCATTGATTATTTTTGTATTTGTGCTATGAATTGTGAGTAGTCCTTACGTCTTGGGGCGTGGGGATGAACCCTACGAGCCCAATTTCAGATTTGTGATGATTTGGTAGAAATTTTGCTAGAATTGCTATTAGGTTTAGTTTGGGATCGATTTAATACGGATGGATAGGTATTCATATCGATTGGGATTTGCAAGAGATTGGATCCCAATTCGGTAGGAAACCCTAGAAATCCGAATTGGGTTGGAATCGAATTTCCGTAGAATCGGTTTGCAAGAGATTGGACCGATACTAGGGTTTTCGGTTGCAATTCCATGCCGATACCTGTTTGCAAGAGATTGGACGGGTAGGAACTATCCCAACCTAGGTCGTGGCCCGAGTTTGCACGAGAGTGGGCTCGGGGCGCGATTGAACGATGATGTTGATCCTAATGCTAGCTTGCCTAGGCTAGGGTTTGCAAGAGATTGGGCCCGAACCTATGATAGCTATAGACCGGCAACAGCGCGAGAGCGTGAGCTAGGTTTACATTCAGTTGCAACTAGTTCATCCGAGATTCTACCCTAGCAATTTTGATAACAACGAATCACATTGACGAGATACGGTGAGTAGCGGGGATTCCACATTCCCTAGACGTTCTTTATTTGATTTGATATCTTCGTACTTTGTCTGACGATTGTGACAGGATCGCCAAAGGCAAAATTCTCTCTTTTCTGTTCTTAATAGCCAGGTTGTTCGGAGCAAGCACTTTCATTCGTCCTCCCTGTGTTCGATAACCCGCTCGCCGCTACACCGTGCGCTTGCGGTAAAACTACACGGTCGCACTATTGGGTTACATTCCGGAGCGATCACTTTACTACCATTGCATTTCTATTGTCTGATTATGATTTTGATGGTTCATTTTCATTTAGATCGCTTTTTAATGAATATTTGTGAGTAGTTCCCAAATCTGGGATTTTGGCGGAAACCCCTTCGTGGGCTCTTCCCGATGCGTCCATAGGGTTAGGAAATCGATAGGGATTAGGAATCTAACGGTTACGTGGGGTGTTTTATTGTCATCGGCGGGAAAAAGACCGCCTTTGACCGTTGGGCCAAGGGGGAATAAACTTGGCGGTTGACTCCCTAGCCATAGCTCACGCCCTTAGCGTAGACGCCAAATCCTAGCGCGCGGGAGCGGCAGGATAAGACGTTGGGAGTTATCGTTGCGAGCCTAGTGCTTCCAGAGTCGATCAGTGTTAATGGACACGGGAGTGCCCACTGATCGAATCCGGGAAGTCCGGCGTATCATCCTGGGCATCGACCGGAATATCGGGCCCATGGGATGACGGTACCACTTTCTGAGGCAACGTCTCACCATTAGACCCTAATTCCGATCGCCATCCTAACCGTAGGCCGTACCGGCGAGAGTCACTCGTTGGGGTGGAAACCAAAGTCCCGGGTTTTTCCTTCTTATTGTTTACACCTTGCTTTCCTTTACCGTGACAAACCATCTTTCGATCCGGGCTAGCTCGCCCACGGGGTGATTTTGGTCCTCTTTGACACAAGCACATCCTCGCCTCGCTGTGTTCGACCCCCAAGCCACACTACAACACCGTGCGCTTGCGGTTACAAATATTTAGATTTCCGCGCCCCCGTTCGCACCGTTCCGGGGCGTCGGTCAAGTTTATGGCGCCGTTGCCGGGGAGGCAACGTGCTTGTTATTTTAGGATCTCATGAACCCTATTGTCTAGCTCTTATCCATACCTCACGATAATTTTCGCATTCTTCTTTTTCCTTTTTATTTTCTTATTTTTATTTTTATTTTTATTTTTATTTCTTATCTTATCTGTTTCTTTCCCACTTGTCGCTTCACGGGTGTTTGTTGTTTTTCATGCGCAGGAGTTCAAGAAGTCTCGACGACTTGATCCCTGTCGATCCAGAGATAAACGCCACCCTAAGGCGTTTGGCCGTCGAGAAGCGAAGAAGAGAGGATCCTGAAGCCATGGGGGAGAACACCCCGCCTCACAAGTCCCTGTTGGAGTACTCGATGCCTTCCATCGAGTCCACCTTCGCCATTCGTCCTCCAGCTATTACGGCCCAAAGCTTCGAGCTTAAGCCGTCTTTGGTGACGTGGATCCAGCAGGATCAATTTTCGGGTGCACCCATGGAGAGCCCGATTGAGCATCTAGACTCCTTGGAGAAATGTGACACCTTCCGGATAAACGGTGTCACAACTGAGGCGATCCGACTGAAGCTGTTCCCCTTCTCCTTGCGAGATAAAGCCAAGCTGTGGCTTAGGGGGAATGACCCAAATACGTTCAACACCTGGGAGAAGCTCTCAAATGCTTTCCTGACGATGTTCTTTCCCCCCCGGGGAAGACCATGAAGCTGAGGAGTGAGATCTACTCCTTCTCCCAGGCCAGCCACGAGTCCTTGCCTGAGGCTTGGACAAGATACAAGAAGATGCAGAGAAGATGTCCCCACCATGAGCTCCCCAAGTGGCAGATCATAAATCTATTTTATAATGGATTGAGGGACGATTTAAAATCTTCCATGGATGCCATGGCTGGAGGGTCCTTCATGTCGAGAAGCGATGAAGATGTCGGACAGATTCTTGAAAATATGGCATCCAACAATGAACGATGGTGTGACGAGAGAGCCACACCAAGGTCTGGGGGCATCCATAGAGTCGAAGACGTCGACAAATTGTCAAGCAAGTTTGACTTGATGTCAACCCAGATCTTTGCATTGATGGTAGGCGCCGGTGGTGCTGGTACACAACAGATTGCTGCGGTGGAGTCCGAAGTTTTTGAAGAGTTCGACGGTGGTGACATCTCACCCCTGTTGGATCAGGCGAGCGCATTATTTTACAATCCTACAGGGAATGCGCCATTTCCACTACGAACCAACTCAAACCCGGCCTACTCTTCCAACAACCGGAATCACCCGAACCTTAGTTATCGGGCGCCTTATCAACAGCCGGCTCAGCAACAACATCAGATATATCAGCCAGCTAGGCCCCAGCAGCAGTTTCAGTAGCAGCAATATTAGCAGCAACAACCACCACAACAGTATTAACAGTATGCTCCTAGAAATCAGCAGCCCACCCAGCAGCAATACGGCCAGCAGAGGGCCATTTCTCCGGTTGAGTCTCTCTTGACTCAATACATCGCAAATCAGGAGAAAATAAATCTGAAACTGGAGATGGGACAAAGAGTCCTCACTGATCAGGTGACCCAACTGGGGTTGCAAGTGGCGAACCTTCAGAGACCGCAGAATCTCTTACCGCCACAGCTTGAGGTGAACCCTAGGGGGTAAATCGGACCTTGGCGCTCACACATGAGCATGAGAACGTGTCTGCCATCGTCTTAAGGAGTGGAACTCAAATACATATGAGAGAGCCCCCCAAAGGACCGGAAGCACCGTTGGTCGTGGAACGACCAACTGAGAAATTAAATGACGACGGTGCTTTGTCACCCAAGACAACTACTCCGGAGGGAGTTCATAGGGATGCGAAGAAGAAGGATGAGGAAGGGAACCCAAGAGTGTTCAAGCCCATTGTGCCTTTCCCAAAACGGCTTGCCAAGGCCAAAATCAATGAGAAGTATGGAAAATTCTTTGCCATGGTGAAAGATATGAGCTTACAAAGCCCTTTCCTCGAGGCCATCGAGACAATCCCCTCATATGCCAAATTTCTGAAAGACTTGGTGACACGTGGATCTAGAAAAGAGAAGGTCGTGTTAACGACGGAGTGCAGCGCACTTATTCAGCGCGCAAATCCGCCCAAGCTCAAGGACCCCGGAAGTTTCTCCATCCCTTGCTCTATTGGGGAAGTGCAAATCCAGAGGGCGCTCGTCGATCTTGGTGCGAGCGTCAGCTTAATGTCCCTATCATTGTACAAGAGAATGGGGATGGGAGACTTAGAGCCCACCGGCATGACATTACAACTTGCTGACCGTTCGGTCAAGTATCCGGTGGGAGTAGTGGACGACCTCCCCGTCGATGTGAAAGGAGTACATGTACCTGTTGATTTTGTGGTGATGGACATGCCGGAAGACAAGCATACACCAATTATTCTTGGACGACCCTTTATGGCAACCGCCGGCGTGTTGATAAACGTGAAGAATGGGAAGCTTTCCCTCAATGTGGGCCAAGAAAGAGTCGAATTTGACTTGGGCTTGTCGATGAAGCATCCAAATCCCCCGGACGATCCGAGTATCAGTATGCTGGAGAATGAAGAAGATGGAGCTGTTGAAACAAGTGCCTGGGAAGTGCTCTAAAGGAATCCCCCCGATAGCTTGGGGGACCTTGGAGAGCAAGTTGGCTCCCCAAAGAATGAAGTTGCTAACGAGGCGGTCGTGCGACATGTGATCCCTCCCGGATTCCCTAAGTCTCCTCCCACGGGGAGAAAAGTAAAAGAACCCATGGACCTCACCGGTGATGAGGTCCGGATCCTGAAAAAGATGGCGGTAGACACCAGTTTGAGGGAGAAGCTCCCGGATCCTGTCGAGAAAGGGATGGTAGTCGAGCAAATCTTTTTACAGCCACCGACTACACCAATAGCCACAACCTCTGGAGCTGAAGAGATGCCAGATTTTAGGCATCACCCGTATCGCCCACCATGAACATCATCAACGGGCGTCGAGCTAACGACGTTAAACAAAAGCGCTTCATGGGAGGCAACCCATGTTCTAAACCTTTACTTCCGCTTTTTAGGACTTTTTCTTAACTTTATTTTATCTCTTTTTATAAACAAATCCAGCTGCAACAACTTCCGTCGTGAAACTTAGGCGATTTTTGGGTTTTTGCAGAAAACAAGGCCCCAACCGATCGGGTGATAACTCACCCGATCGGTTGGGACGTATCAACTAACAGCCATGTCTGTCACCAAACGCACCGACCAGGTGGATAAAGAACAGATCGGGTGACCTGGGGAAACTCTCGGGAAAATTTCAGTATTCATCAACCGACCGGGTGACAATATGCGAGACCGGTAGAGGGACCGGGTGAGAAACTCTGAGTTCTCGGGAAAATGTGTGGAGCGGCGAACCAATCGGTTGAGTTCTCAACCGATCGGGTCGCCTGTAGCGTTTCTTCAGCATCAAACTTTCGACCTAAGATCAACCGGTCGGGTGATAACTCACCCGACCGGGTCGACTTAAATCCCTATAAATAGCCGTCGCCGCCTGTTTCAGAGTGTTTTCTCACTACAAAGCGTTGACCGTGGAGAACCCGGTCAACGTGGTCAAGGGGCCCTCTTTGGGTCCCTTGGGGGGCTTCGAATTGATGCAGAAGGGACGAGGGGAAGCCTCGGCCCTGGTTGAGACGCTCGGCCTCGGATAGACGTGCTCGGCCTCGGCTGGAAGGGGGACGAGGGGTAGCCTCAGTCGCCCGGGTAGATGCACGGCCGACGGGCGGCGAGGGGGAGTCTCGGACCCGACTAAGACGCTCGGCCTCGGTAGGGCGTGCTCGGCCTCGGCAGGCTGACGGTGAGGGGAAGCCTCACTGTCCAGTCGATCGAGTGGTCGGTGAGGGGCGAGGGGTAGCCTCGGCCCGTTGATCAGCTGTCCACCTGCGTAGACGAGAACGCTCGTCAGGGGGCCGGACCTTGGTTCCAGCCAAATCCCCTCCGATGCCTAAGTCAGATAGTGATCTGAGAAAGGAGGCCCGGCGGAGACGGTTCGACTCGTGAAGAGATCGTAACGGCGTCTCTCGGCGCGAGCGGGGGAGGAAGGAGATGAATTGGGGGAACGAGGTCGTTGATGGAGTACCTTAGGTTTTGTTACCTGAGATGCGGTCCCTTTCTTCGTCGTCCTCCGAGCCCTTTTGTAGAGCTCCCTGCGTGATTGCCTCGGGCCCACGTCCCACGCCCGCCCTCGATCGTGCCCCATCAATCCGCCCCCTCGCCGCCGCTCTCTTCGCCATTCCAGCACCTCCCCATTACCGCCATTTAGTGGTCACGCGTTTGGGGGAACGGTTTTCGCAGGAGTGGGTGAGTGTCCAGCGGGTTATCGGGGCCGGGTCGGATTGACATTCGAGAAGGTCCCTAACAGGGCCTTTGTTGAATGGGCTTGAGGATGCAGGTGGGCCTTCGACCAGTAGTCGGGCTCCTGGGCTCGTGTCTTTTGGGGTCTCGGTCAAATAGGCGTAACAATTGCCCCCATCGGTCGAGTTGATTGGCTTCGGCCTGTTCGGCTCGGCCGATGTGACCTCTGCCGATTTTGACAAGCTCGCCAGTCGATGCCGACTCATTTATTAGTCGTCATCATGGGTAGGCCCGTTCGATATTTTTAAGGCGCGGGCTCCGAAGCGCCGTCGGTCCTCTGATGCCGCCACGTGTGGCTGCAAACTTACCCCCTCCGTTCGCGGGGCCGTCTTCAATTGAGAAGCTGAGGGGTTCGGGCGCCGCCATCGGTGGGATCGATCTGCCTCGGCTAGCTTGGTATAACCGCTTCGCCTCCTGGGGTTCCGAGTGGCGCTTCAGCCGAGGCGTGGTCATAAATGTAGGTCATGATGAGGCGGATCGATTGGACTTCCCCTGGCGCCGGTTTCGAAACGCCGCCAGTTCTTCGAAGCCTGCCGTGCGTTCTTGTCAGCCGCTTCGAATTCACCCCTGTGCCCGGTATATAAGATCCTCAGCCGCGTTGATCTCCACTTCTCTCTTGCTTCTCCCGGTATTCAAAGCTTTCCACAACTCGGAGTTTCCCGTCGCCTTCGCTTCCTTGCCTTCTCCAGACTAGTCGAAAAAAGGTAATTCCTCTCTCGATTTCATCTTATGGCTGCCCTTAGGATAGGCGGTTCTGGTCAAAGGGCAAGGGATCCTTCGGAGTCCAGGCGGGGTGAGCCCCGGCTAGGGGGATCAGGTTCCCCCGCCGGGAGTCGTTCTCTTCAGGATAAGGGGAAGGAGAAACTTTTTCCAGACTACGCCCGTGATGACGTGGCGTCGGCTGTCGTACGGCTTAATGTGCCCCCGGTTGTCCTCCGTACGCCGTCGAGGACTCCTCCTTCGGTGGCCGCGGAGATCCGGGAAAGATATCTCTGCTTCCCATACGAGGTTCGGGTTCCATTTGTCGACGAGCGGATTTGCCTTCTGAGGAGCAATGAGGTCGGCGTCTACGTCGAGATGTTCTGCCTGGGTCTTCGCTTCCCGCTCCATCCCTTCTTAATCCAGGTCATGGAACATTTCACAGTGTCCCTGTGTCAGTTCACCCCGTGTTCGATCGCGGTACTGACGGGCTTCGTAACGCTCTGCTGTACCCGTGGTCTGGAGCCGTCTCTCCCCCTTCTCTTCCACTTTTACCAGGTCCAGACGGTCGGTCCGGGGTCATGGCTGCTACTCCGAGCCCGTTCGAGGAGGGAATGCCTGATCGGGTTACCCCGATGGTCAGGGGATTGGAACTCGGATTATGTTTTCGTGGTCTTCTTGGGTGAGGCCCAGATTCTAACAAGCTGGGGCAGTTCTGTCCATCCTCGCCCGTCGTTAGTTCTCTCAGACGTCGACCGGGCAGCCGCTGCGCTTCTGTTGGCTCTTCCTTTGGAAACGAAGTCCATCTGGTCTTTGTTGGACGACCTACTCCTGAAGGCCGTCTTGTGGTCTCCGGGTAGGTCGCTTTTTCATCCCCGGATCGCCCTATGACTCATCCTGATTTCGGTCTCCTTTGCAGGGATGGCTGGCCGCGAATTCGTCCGTGACGTCGATGAGCTGATCCGTCGTGGAGCCGCTCGCAGCCGAGGTAGTACCTCTGGAAGGGCGCCTCGGAGGACCGTTGAGGAGGAAGTGCGCCGAGCTGAGCCTTCCGTGGGTAAGGTGGTGGCCGCGCCTCCCGCCTCTTCTTCTGGCGATCCCCTTCCGGGGGGTGAGGATGGTGCGGGGCGGAAGCGTTCCCCTCCGGCGCCTCCGGAGCCCTACGGGGGAAGAAGAGGAGGGAGGACGTGGATCCCTCCAGTCCGGCAGGTTCCGCACTTCCCGTCTCGACCGCCGGGGATCCTTCGGCAGCTTTGTCTGCCACCCCCCTCGCAGCGTCTTCGCCCGTATCACCGGGGGTCGGGACCTTGTTGGCGAGTGACTTGGCTTCGATTGTTGTCCCTGGGAGTTCTATGTTTGTTGACCGAGCTCTGGCCCAGCAGGTTGCCGAGGTCTCCATCCCTCCCCGGGATCGCAGCTTCCTCAAGAAGATCCCGGCCGACAAGATGTCGGATTCCTTGGTCTGGATCCTTCAACAGGTTCGGTTATCTAGCTATCCTCTCTTTCTCTTTATCCTCTTCTTAGCCCATGTCTCGTCTTTTCAGGGTTCAGCGCTTGCTGTGGAGTTGCAGTGTCGAGCCGTCCGCTTGAGGGAGCTGGAAGAGTCCTCCATGAGGGCTCAGGAGCGGGCCGGGGCGGCTGAGGTGGCTATGACGGAGGCCCAGATGGAGTCTCGGCGTCTCAACCTCCGCGTGGCCGAGTTGGAGGGACGAGTGGTTGACCTCCAAGGAAAGCTGGAGGATGCTCATCAGTCGGCTGAGGAAGCGGCGGAGTCGTTCCGCCTGGAGAGGGAGGAGCTTCAGAGGGAACTGTCAGATCGGCGCCAGGTGATGCGGCTTGCAGAGGAGGTGGAGAAGGGCATCGTCGAGACCCTGGGGAAGAGGATCTTCGAGGTTCTCAGGGAGGCCTTCGGTAAGTATGAAGACCTCATCGCCCCTCGGATCGTCGAAGTCGTCCAGTCTTCTTTCCGGGAATGTGCGGAGCGTGTTCGGCAAGCCCCACCGCCGGTCGATCCCCCTCGCTCCGAGCAGGGCAAAGTGCCCGAGGATGTGTCCTCCCGAGCTCGGGCTCCCTAAGCCGTCCCTCCCGGCCTTATCCTCAAATTTTTAAGCATCCGCTTCGCTTTGGGCCAGTCTACTTGAAATGGATCCCTGGCCCCCGCTATCTCCTTCGGCTCTTTTGTCAACCAATTTTGCTCTGTCGGTGTCGATCTAGCTTCTGTAGGCGAAGAACTCTGTCATTCGTCGTGAGTAGATTGTTTGTAGGGTGTTTCCTTCGCCTCGATCCCCTGTAAATAAGACACATTTTTGTACTCTGGTTATCTATTATAAACGAAATTGACTTACTCGGACTTCTCGTGTACTTTGCGTTGTCGCCTTGTTCTTGGCCTAGGACTGGATGACGTTGGCGTCGGCTGGGGGGATTCTCCCCAGACTTATGAGTGCGGGAGTCGGTCGGCGAGGGCAAAAGCTCCTCGGCTTAGGACCGGTCGGCGTCCGTGTCTCGGGGGAGTTGCCCCCAGACTTATGAGCACAAGAGTCGGTCGGCGAGGGTAAAGCTCCTCGGCTTAGGACAGGTCGGCGTCCGTGCCTGCTGGGGGAACTGTCCCAGGCTTATGGGCGCAGGAGTCGGTCTGCAAGGGCCAAGCTCCTCGGCTTAGGACCGGTCGACGTCCATGCCTGCTGGGGGAACCGCCCCAGGCTTATGAGCGCAGAAGTCGGTCTGCGAGGGCAAAGTCCCTCGACATAGAACCGGTCGGCGTTTGCGCTGGCTGGGGGGATCGCCCCCAGACTTATGAGCGCAGGATTCGGTCGGTGAGGGCAAAGCTCCTCGGCTTAGGACCGGTCGGCGTCTGTGCCTGCTGGGGGAACTGCCCCAGGCTTATGAGCGCGGAAGTCGGTCTGCGAGGGCAAAGTCCCTTGACTTAGAACCGGTCGGCGTTCGCGCTGGCTGGAGGGATTGCCCCCAGACTTATGAGCGCAGGAGTCGGTCGGCGAGGGCGAGGCTCCTCGGCTTAGGACCGGTCGGCATCCGTGCCTGCCGGGGGAACTGCCCCTGGACTTATGAGCGCGGGAGTCGGTCTGCGAGGGCAAAGTCCCTCGACTTAGAACCGGTCGGCGATCGCGCTGGCTGGGGGGATTGCCCCCAGACTTATGAGCGCAGGAGTCGGTCGGTGAGGGCGAGGCTCCTTGGCTTAGGACCGGTCGACATCCGTGCCCACTGGGGGAACTGCCCCGGACTTATGAGCGCTGGGGTCGGTCGGCGAGGGCGAGGCTCCTCTTCCTCCTCCAGTGAGGCGGCGATCCCCATTCTTTTGCGCTATTGGTGACATGTCAACTCCGTCGGGGATTTAAGAAAAGACAAAAAGGGGAATGCATTTGTACTCTCAAGAGTCCTGTCGGACCGGTACATTTGGAGGAAAAGGAAAAAAGGAAATGAAGCTAGATAGAGGGAGTATCCACCATTACTTGGCTGCAACCGGGGGGAGAGACATCGCCCGCTCACTCTATGATGTGGAGGGGACCTTGGACGGTGTTGATCTTCTTCCCCTTGTCTGGCTGCGTGGAGGTCCCTTCTCCGTGGGCCGGCTCGTCGGCCTGGTTCCTAGCGTGCCCCTGGCTCATCAGCTTCTCAATGTCCTTCTTCAAATGCCAGCAGTCTTCAGTGTCATGGCCATCATCCTTATGGTACTTGCAGTAATTCTCCCTGTTCTTCCCGCCTCTTTTAGCCTTCGGTGGGGGGCGATCAGCTCGCTCTTCCTTCTGTACTTGGGCAAGAATGGCGTCCAGGGTGGTGTCCCTCACGCTTTCTCCCCGCTGCCTGCTCCTCTGCCTCTTCTCGGTCCGGTACCCTTCGGGGCTAACTCGTCTGCCGTCGCCGCGCTTGGTCCCTCGAGCGGCTTTTCCTGCATCCTCGGCCAAGGCCTCCTCGGTCAGCATGAAGCGTTCGGCCCTTGCCATGATCCCGGGGAGGTCCTTCGGGGGGTCGTTGTGTAGGGACTTCTTGAGGCCTCTGTGGCGAAGTCCTTTCTTAAGGGCCGTTTGGACCACCAGGTCGGGTGGGTTGTTCACGTTCAGCCTTTCCGCATTGAAGCGGCGCATGAACTGTCGGAGTGGCTCGGCCGGGCCTTGCACTATGTTGAACAGATGTTCGGCACCAGGTTTGATCAGCCTCCCCGCCATTAACTGTTTGCAGAACAACTGGGCGAGTTGTTCGAAACTGTCGATGGAGCGGCCGGGCAGGCTGTGGTACCAGATCCTCGCCGCTCCCCTGAGAGTAGAATAGAAGCCCCGGCAAAGCAGGTCATCGTCAGCTCCCTGGAAGGCCATGTCCCCCTCGTAGTCCATCACGTGGTGTGCCGGGTCTCCTATTCCGTCGTACTTTCCCAGCACCGGGATCCTGAATCGAGAGGGGACCCGTGCGTCGGTTATTCTCCGTGATAAGGGACACCGGTCTCCGTGGATGCCTCCGGGGATGCGGTACTCGCCTGCCTCTGGATCGATCGGGGGTGGAGGTAGCACCGGCGCCAGCGGGGCTGGCTCCGCAGCCTTCGCCACGCTGGGGGTCGGGCTGTCCCGACGCTCCCGACTCCTCCTGCGGGAGCTCCTGCTCCGCCGTGATCAGTCTCTCGAGTGGTGTCGTTCGCTTCTCCTGCGGCAGGACGACCGTGATCGACGAGACGATGCCGTCCTCGATTCTCCGTCCGTCCCTTCGGTCTCTCTTCGGCTCCTTTCACGATAGGGTGAGGAGGCGCGTGACCTCGCCTGACGAGAGCCGGACAGCGTGAACCGACGCTCCGTGTTCGGTTTCTGGGCCCCGTGGTCGTCGACCACGGCAGACCGCAAGTGCGGGGGATCCCCTGTCCATCGATGGCCATCGTCCATCGTGCCCCTGTTGGGCGGCGCCGGGCCGACGAGTTGCTGCACCGTCGCGACCAACGTCTGGAGGCTTGCGTTGGTCTCCTGAGCCAGGGCGCGGAGTTGTCCTTGCGTGGCCAGTTCTGAGCCGCCGGTCTCTTCGGTTGAGAGGGCATGGTGGTCGCCGACGGGCATGTCCTCGGGGTTGCCATTCGATGCGTCATTCCCCTCCTCCGGGATGGGGGGCATGCGCTTCCTTCCGTTGCTGGCTCGTGCCATTGTTGGTGTGGTATTCTGCTTTGTGGGATGATTTTCAGGTTCCCACAGACGGCGCCAGATCTTTCAGAGTGTTTTCTCACTACAAAGCGTTGACCGTGGAGAACCCGGTCAACGTGGTCAAGGGGCCCGCTTTGGGTCCCTTGGGGGGCTTCGAATTGATGCAGAAGGGGCGAGGGGAAGCCTCGGCCCTGGTTGAGACTCTCGGCCTCGGATAGACGTGCTCGGCCTCGGCTGGAAGGGGGACGAGGGGTAGCCTCAGTCGCCCGGGTAGATGCACGGCCGACGGGCGGCGAGGGGGAGTCTCGGACCTGACTAAGACGCTCGGCCTCGGTAGGGCGTGCTCGGCCTCGGCAGGCTGACGGTGAGGGGCAGCCTCACTGTCCAGTCGATCGAGTGGTCGGTGAGGGGTGAGGGGTAGCCTCGGCCCGCTGATCAGCTGTCCACCTGCGTAGACGAGAACGCTCGTCAGGGGGCCGGACCTTGGTTCCGGCCAAATCCCCTCCGATGCCTAAGTCAGATAGCGATCTGAGAAAGGAGGCCCGGCGGAGACGGTTCGACTCGTGAGGAGATCGTAACGGCGTCTCTCGGCGCGAGCGGGTGAGGAAGGAGATGAATTGGGGGAACGAGGTCGTTGATGGAGTACCTT
This sequence comes from Scilla litardierei, assembly GCA_030789695.1. NCBI lineage: Eukaryota > Viridiplantae > Streptophyta > Magnoliopsida > Asparagales > Asparagaceae > Scilla > Scilla litardierei. Next base: position 160,108 of record JAULAV010003746.1, read on the forward strand.
AGGTTTTGTTACCTGAGATGCGGTCCCTTTCTTCGTCGTCCTCCGAGCCCTTTTGTAGAGCTCCCTGCGTGATTGCCTCGGGCCCACGTCCCACGCCCGCCCTCGATCGTGCCCCATCAATCCGCCCCCTCGCCGCCGCTCTCTTCGCCATTCCAGCACCTCCCCATTACCGCCATTTAGTGGTCGCGCGTTCGGGAGAACGGTTTTCGCAGGAGTGGGTGAGTGTCCAGTGGGTTATCGGGGCCGGGTCGGATTGACATTCGAGAAGGTCCCTTACAGGGCCTTTGTTGAATGGGCTTGAGGATGCAGGTGGGCCTTCGACCAGTAGTCGGGCTCCTGGGCTCGTGTCTTTTGGGGTCTTGGTCAAATAGGCGTAACACCGCCCATTCGTTCCGCCCTCGCCATTTTCGAATCCCAGACCGACGTTTCGCCTCCTCCTCTTGCGCCTGACCTCGTTCTTCCCCTAAATCAACCCCAATCGACCCCCCAGCTCCCTATCCATCTCTCCATCGATTTCTCTCCATTCTCCTCGATTCCACCCGCACACAAAACCCTAACTTTCACCCATTCTCCCCAATTTCGAAACTTGCTGAAGAAATTGCCGCGGCTTCACAACGTGCTCCTATCGAGTAGCATCGGGGCGTCTACGAGCAACGATCTTCATCTCATTTGGGTAAACTCGCTCCTTAGCTCAATTTTAATTTTGCCCCAAATATTCCATTTGCTCGTTGGTCGTGTTTGTGTTTATTCATTGTATTTTGCATACTCACGCACACACACGACTCCCGCACAATGCCTCCCCGCCGTGTTAAGCCCACTGATGCCAGCTCTTCCAACCCTAGGCCCACCCGTCGTGCTCGTCGCACACAACCCCCCCGCTCAACCCACCACCACCAATCCATCTACCACCCCACGCACCGCCCCCGCCTTACGTTGACGATCCCGAATACGGGATGCAATTCCAAGATGACGACGAAGCCGACCGATTCATGGCCATGATCCTCCTAGCTGGACAGAGCGGACGGGTAACCCAGGAGTCCGTCGACCGAGACCTCCCCTTCCTTCAAAGCTTCATCCGCCACATCCGTGAAGACCCACCCGATGTCTCCGAGCTCCACATTCCACCCCCCACGACTCCTGGTCCCCAGCACAGGCCCCCATCACCACCCCCAGAGGGTGGTGCCCCTGCTTGATTTTTCCCATCCCGCTTTTTGTCCCCCCTATGTTTATGCCCATCTGTCTTTGCGGGGCCCTGCTTTGTCACTGTAAGGGGGATGACCCATTCACGTGTCGCATCACTTTCTTTTTATTTCTATTTCTTTCCTCTTTGTTTTTTCTGACCTCCCCCTTGCATTTCGTTGCACTTTCACGATCATATTTTATTTGCTAGCACGGTCATGTCTATCTTGGGGGAAGTCTATTTTGCTGTGTTGTCATGTTTTGTTTTCTCTTTGTTTGTTTGTGCTTGTTTTACTTTTAGTCGTGTCGTGTCGTGTGGTTTGATCGTGTCGTGTCGTGTCTCGTAGTTTGTTCTTTTTCCTTTTTTCTTTTAATATTTTCGTGTCATGTGGGTTGATCGTGATTTTTCTTTATTTTCAGTTTCGTATCTGTGTTTTCCTTGTTTTTCATTTCTTTTTGTGTCGGTGTGTATTCCCCCCATTTTCATTGCCCTCCCGTACTCACTCTTATTGTATTGAGGGCAATGCAAGCTTCAGCTTGGGGGAGTCGCACTTTGTGCATCATTTGAGTCTTTCTTTTTCGTTTTTGTGTCGTTTTCATCGTGTTTTAATTTTTCTTTTCTTCTTTTTTATCTCTTTCTCATAGAGATGAACCCTATGATGAATTGCCGCAAAATCACACACACCTAGCATAACATCGATAATCACACTCACTAACCCTAGGATATCAAGTCCCCTGCATTTCACGGTTCGTAGGTCCACTTAGCTTTTTTGTGAGTCGTGTGTCGTGCCTAGCCGTGTGGTGTGCTTCTACTTTGCGATTTACTTTATATACCTGTCCAGGAATGACCCCTAGATTATCACAAGTCAATATGAATAATACAGTATTTGCTTCTCTTGCCTGTTTCTGTATGCATGCTATATATATCGTACGCTTCATTTCGCATGTGTCGGGATTCCACAATTAAGGACTAGGATAACCCATTTAGCCCATGCTCTATTTAGCAAGAATAGTTTCCTTTGCCCAAGTGTTTAGATTCCGACTTCTTTTTGTTTTAGTTGGTGCAAATCCCCTCGCCGTGTACCGTTCTCCCACTTGGGAGAGTAAACATGTGTATAGCCAAAAAACCCCAAAAATTCAAAAAAAAAAGAGAAAAGAAAATAAAAACCCAAAAAGAAGAGAAATGAAAAAAAAAGAAAAAAAAATTGTATAGCCAAAAATCCAAAAAAATTCACAAAAACCCAAAACCCAAAAAAAAATTCACGAGTGAATATTTTCCTACTTGCCGAGAATAAAGGGAAGACGAGAATTTGCACAGAGTGTTCTACTCCACATCATCTCAACCCCCATCGGTTTCGAAAACACTTGGCTTAGGAACTTTTTAGCTAGTATCTAGGCTATAGTGGTGTGATTTCCTTAACCCTAGTTGTGGAGTCCCCGACGCATGATATGTTTCGATTCTCTCTATTCTCATGCATGCTTGAACTATAAATTCACCGCTTTATTCAATTCGAATCGGTATTTGGGTCGTTTCCTGAATTTGTGTATATCGAGCTTTATTGCACATCGTAGATAGCGACACCGACTGCAAGCACACGACCACACTCACTCGCGCTTCACCGCGTGGGCCCACGGCACTTGTTTGGACTCGTATTCCTAGGTTTAGTGATGTGATTTGGCGTTTGCTTGCTTGGTGTGTCGTTTTTGATTTTGTTGGCCCTGACGGGCGATCTAGGATAAAGAGTTTTCTTTTTCTCTCTTTCTCTCTATTTTCTCCCTCCGAGCTCCTACTCTCACTCGTCTTCCTCGAGGACGAGGAAGAGTTCAGCTTGGGGGATTTTGACGTGCGTTTATATTTCATATATTTATGCACGTTTTCTTCCGTGTTTTGCCGTATTTTACCGTCGTCTTTTATTCGTTTTCTAGTGTTTTCTCGTGTTTTCTTGTTTTCTTTCACTTTTCCGTGTTTTCCGTGTTTTGCAGGAGTTTGCTGGCATTTGGGGCGTAAAACGATGATACATTGTGTCCCCGGAGCAACGGGAGGAGTCACGCGTGATTCGGGGGGTCAAACGACGAAGATTGCATCTTTCAGCCCCTCACCCGGCTGGTTGGTCATCTCCAACCGATCGGGTGATGCACGCGTGCACCACCCGGACGCAGCTTGGAGCTCACGAGAAGTCACCCGGTCGGGTCAGAAGCTCAATGTCTTTGGAATTCGGAGCTGATTGCCAACCGATCGGGTGACCTTCACCCGATCGGTTCACCTGTAGCTGAATTTCAACAGCCAAGACTCGAAGTTCCAACCGGTCTCCTCACCCGGTCTGCACCAAGATCCAACCGGTCGGCACCAAGATCCAACCGACCGCATCCAAGATCCAACCGACCGGTTCATCCTGACCGGGTGAAACCCCGCTTGCGCTGTAATTTTGTGAAGCGGCTCACTCGACCGGTTGACTTGTCAACCGGTCGGGTGATGTCGTTTTCTATAAATAGAACCCTAGGTTTCCCAGATTCGGGAGTTGGTTATTTTTTACTGTTTTATTCATTTTGTGACGGCTGTAATTTTCCAGTTTTTGTACTGTCACGACCCGCTTCCCTAAAATGGAGGCGAGACGTGAAAAGGTCCGCACGGGAGAGGAGCTATGAAGCCCCAAACCCGATAAGCGTCAATAATACATAAGCAGATCCCTGTAACCACATCAGAATAACAATAATAACACAAGGAGAGACTGAAATAAAATCTCACATCTCATACATTGTCCAACAAGAAAATAAGTTCAACATCCAGAAAAGCCACCAGGCTAAAAGAGAAGAGTCTAAAGGCCCAGAACAAGGCCAACAAAAGCAACAACAACAACAAAGTATAGGTTCTACGCACCGATAACAAAACAACTGTCTAACAAAAGTAAAACACAACGAAGACACTAGGACTGGTCCCCAGTGTCCACGTACTCCCCGTCAAACACAAGCACGGGCTCGGCGTCAGCAAACACCTCGTCCTCAGCAAGTAACTCAGGCTCGGGCTCTAACATGTGTCACCCAAAAGAGTAAAGGGGCACATGTCAGCAAGTCGAAAGACTTGTGCAAGGAAACGGGAATAATGGTAAACTAGCAACCTAGCAATTAAAACATGGTGCATGGCAAGTAAAGTACGGTGGTAACAAGTAAGGTAAAGGAGAGTACAAGTGGCAAGTATCAAGTGGTAGGGGTGACATGTAATGTCAAGTAACAAGTAAAGTACAAGGGATCACTCGACGAGTGCCCTATTGCCCGCAGGCTGTGTTCAAGTATCAAGTACAAGGGGTCACTCAACGAGTGCCCTATTGCCCGCAGGCTGTGTTAATCTCGTCTTCTGGAGCACGAGCGAGAAAGTGCAAGTGGCATAGGATTGTGCCCACGCAAGGTGGGGGCCTAGCCGGAACGAGGGTACAAGTATGTAGCAAAGCTACGCAATCACGATGAGTTCTCAAGCATGCAATGACATGAGCAGTTAATACGCGTACCGTTAATTGTATTTAAACGTGACAGGCAAAATGCAATGACATGAACAGATATTCGCGTACCGTTCATTTAAATTAAACATGACAGGCAAAATGCAATAGCAGTTAAGGATGCATGGATGACATGAACAGATATTCGCGTACCGTTCATTTAAATTAAACATGACAGGCAAAATGCAATAGCAGTTAAGGATGCATGGATGACATGAACATTTAATACGCGTATCATTAAGGGAAATTAAACGTGACATACAAGCATGATGAGGGTGACGGACCAAGCTTCGTTGTCAAGCTAGGTCAATGGCGTCTAAACGGCTATCCTTTCACCGTCTAGTCTCTTTTACGCTAAAGCAAGGTAAATGGCCTAAAACATGGACTAAATCAAGAGATGCAAGTTTCACTTGCCTAGCACCGGGGATGGCGACTACTTCGTCACACGGATGCCAATCTATGGGGAAATCACTGTTATGGGGGAACAACCATCAAACAACATGAAATTTATTAGGGTTTCATAAAAATACCAATAGACTATGAAAACATAGAGAAATCGATTTCTTACCAAGAGGAGACGGAAGGAACACTCCGGGGAACCCTAGGCTCAGATCTGGAGAAGATTGGAGAAGTTTGGGAAAACTAGGGTTTTGGGGGATTTGGGGATTTTGATGGGTTTTGGTGAGATTTTGGGGAAGATGAGAGGTAGATGGAGTGAATGGATGGTTTGGATGATGGATTTAGGGCTTGGAATGGAGAAATGAAGCTTGGAGGAAGATGGGGGCTCAAGGGGGAAGATTTTAGGGTTTTGGGTCGTGTTGGAGAAGATGAAATCGTTTGGGTTGGGTTTAAATAGGATGGGCTGGCGGCTGCCCAGAAATTAGGGTTTCAACACTGGTTAGTCGGTCAAAGAGAAACCACTGACCGACTAGTTTGGCAACTAGTCGGTCGGTCGACCAACGCAGACCGACTAAGTGCAAACAGTAACTCCTGAACGAAAATAGGATTCTAGAGTTAGTCGGTCCATGAACAAATACTGACCGACTAGTTTGGCATCTAGTCGGTCGATGAACGTTCTTAGACCGACTAAGAGTAAACAGTAGCTGATACAAAAATAAGATGATGTGTTAGTCGGTTAAAGAAGCATTGCTGACCGACTAGTTTGCAACCTAGTCGGTCAACCAACGTTCTTAGACCGACTAACGATAAACAGTAACTCCTGGGAAATTTAGAAAGCCAACTAGTCGGTCCAAGAAGGATTGCCGACCGACTGGATCGTCATCTAGTCGGTCGGTGGCCCTTCTTACACCGGCTAATGAGCACCAAAAGTTTCGATACGGAGCGCGGGGCCCCGGGATCGATTCCTAAGACTCCTAGGCTTGATCTAACAGTTAGATACGACCGTTATGAAGCCCGTCACGAGTGACATACTTCGAAATCGACGATCCTAAGGAAGAAGCGAGAAAATACGACGAATCGATCGAAAATGAAATCTACGGAGACGAAAACCACACAAGAGGAGAAGATCCACCAAAACATTATATTATATTATATTATATTCAGACACATGAAAAGCAGTCGTTACATCCTCCCCAACTTAAGAAAAATTCCGTCCTCGGAATTTCCAAATACTCACGAGTCCGGAAACAAAAGTGGAAAACGCTCTCGCATCTCATCCTCATTCTCCCAAGTAGACTCTCCGGGTGAACCGTGTCGCCACATCACCCTCACAAGATTGACAATCTTGTTCCGAAGCGATTTCTGACGCCTGTCCAGGATCTGCACTGGATGCTGGTCATACGTCATATCGGGGCGAACGGTAATCTCCAAAAAATCCACCGCATGAGACGGATCGCTAATGTATCGACGAAGCTGCGACACATGGAAAACATTGTGAACTCCTTCCAAAGATGGCGGCAAGGCCAAGCGATAAGCTACCTCGCCAACCCTCTCCAGAACGTCAAACGGTCCAATGTATCGCGGGCTCAACTTTCCACGCTTCCCGAAACGAATCACACCACGATTCGGGGAAATCTTCAAGAACACATGGTCGCCCGGCTGAAACTCCAAAGGACGACGTTTGGCATCCGCCCAATGCTTAAAACGGTCCTGAGCAATTCTCAACCTCTCCCGAATATTCCTGACGATATCCACGGCCTCCACGATCATCTCAGGTACCAACAACTCCCGATCTCCAACGTCATCCCAACTCAATGGCGATCGACATTTCCTCCCATAAAGAGCGGCGAAAGGCGCCATGCCAATACTCGCCTGGAAGCTGTTGTTGTAGGAAAACTCCACCAAGTGTAGATGGTCCTCCCACGAACCCTTGAAATCCAACATGCACTGGCCATCCGTCTGCGGATGGTACGCCGTGCTGAAACTCAGACGCGTACCCAAGCTCTTCTGCAAACTCTGCCAGAACTGAGATGTGAACCTCGTGTCTCTGTCAGACACGATACTCACGGGGACTCCATGAAGTCGCACAACCTCCTGCACGATTCACGTTACATCACTATCCAAACTAGGAAAAGGAAATAAAACGGAGAGTAAAAGAATTTTACCTACATATATCTCCTTGCTAGCGCCTCAGTGGACTGTCCCACTCGGAACGGAATAAAGTGCGCAGATTTGGTCAATCGATCTACGATCACCCAAATCGCGTCATTCTGCTTCGGACTCCGAGGTAGTCCAGTCACGAAATCCATAGTGATGTGTTGCCACTTCCACTCCGGAATCGGAAGCGGTTGTAGCAACCCGGCCGTACGCTGATGCTCCGCCTTCACTTGCTGGTAAACCAAGCACTTGGCTACACTCCGAGCCACACTCCTCTTCATACCATGCCACCAATAATTCAGACGAAGATCCTGGTACGTCTTGGTGCCACCAGGATGCACAGAATACGTCGAACTGTGTGCCTCCACCATCAGCTCCTCTCTGATATCCCCAGCTGGCACACACAACCTGGCCCCGAACCTCAGCGAGCCATCCTCATGAATCAAAAAGTCAGTCCGCAGACCGGCTTCCACCTGCTCCCGAATCCTCACCAGCTTCGGATCCTCAGCCTGGCCAGCCTTAATCCGATCCACGATCGTCGACTGTACCTGCATGTACATCAACGACGAAGCCTCCCCAGGAAGAACAATCTCCACACCAGACTCGCAAAAATCCCGCCGCAATCTCCACTGTGAGGTCAAAACCATCACCGCAGGAAGCCTACTCAAAGCATCTGGAACCACATTCACCTTGCCAGGGTGAAACTGCAAATCAATATCATAATCCGCCATAAGCTCCAACCATCGACGCTGTCGCATGTTGAGCTCCTTCTGAGTGAAAATGTACTTCAAGCTTTTGTGATCGGTGAAAATCTTCACTTTCTCACTCAGCAAGAAGTGCCTCCAAATCTTAAGAGCAAACACAACGGCAGCCAACTCCAAATCATGCGTCGGGTAATTCTTCTCATGAACCTTAAGCTGACGAGACGCATACGCCATAACATGCCCGTGCTGATGCAACACACAACCGAGACCCTTGCCAGAAGCATCGCAAAAGATCTCAAATCCACCGCTACGATCAGGCACGACAAGAATAGGGGCAGCCGTCAACCTCTCCTTCAGAACACCAAAAGCACCCTCACAATCACCCGACCAAACAAAAGCAACATCCTTCCGCGTCAACCTGGTCATCGGCTCAGCAATACGAGAAAAGTCCTTAATGAATCGCCGATATTAACCTGCAAGTCCAAGGAAACTCCGAATCTCAGACGCCGACGACGGAACAGGCCACTCCCTGATGGCCCGAATCTTCTCGGGATCCACTGAAATACCATCTCCAGTCACCACATGCCCGAGAAAAGCAACTCTATCCAGCCAAAACTCGCACTTCGAAAACTTAGCACACAACCGATGCTTCCTCAAGATCTCCAACACCGTCCTTAAGTGCGAGGCATGCTCTTCCTCCGACTTCGAATAGATCAGAATGTCGTCAATAAAGATAACGACAAACTTATCCAAAAAGTCGTAGAAAATCAGATTCATCATATTCATGAAAACTGCGGGCGCGTTGGTTACGCCGAAAGGCATAACCACGAACTCATAGTGTCCATACTTCGTCCTGAACGCTGTCTTCGGAGCATCATCCTTCTTCACCTTCAACTGATGGTAACCACTCCTCAGATCCAATTTTGAAAACACCCTCGAACCTCCAAGCTGATCAAAAATATCATCGATGCGAGGCAACAGGTATTTATTCTTAATGGTCACCGCATTCAACTCCCGATAGTCCACGCACATGCGACGCGAACCATCCTTCTTCTTCACCAGCAACACCGGTGCTCCCCACGGAGACACGCTAGGATTAATATAACCCTTCTGCAAAAGCTCATCCAACTGCTTCCGCAACTCTTCCAACTCTGCAGGTGCCATACGATACGGCGCCTTCGAAATCGGCTGCGCACCTGGAACAAGATCGATAGAAAATTCCAAAGCCCGATCAGGCGGCAACCCAGACATCTCCTCGGGGAAGACGTCGCCAAAATCTCGCACCACAGCTGGCCACTCCAGCTCCATCTGCATAGCCACAGCCTCCACCGGCCTGGCCCGAAATCTGACAGGACCAAGCGAACTGCTACCACGACTGAACTCAAATACTGGATGTCCGGGGATCTCGAACACCACCTTCTTTCTCCGAAAGTCGATCGTAGCATAGAAGCTCGCAAGCCAGTCCATCCCAAGAACTGCATCATAGTTGATGATGTCGTGGACAATGAAATCAGCACAAAGCTCACGTCCACAAACCACCAACGGGCAAGAATTTCACCCACGATGCACCGAGACTACACCGTTCCCTGTGACGATATTCCAACTCTTAGGAAGAGAGGACGTCGACAAGGAATGCTTCTCCACGAAGCTCCGGGCCAAAATGCACATCGATGCACCAGAGTCAAAGAGGACTCGTGCAGGAAACATGCAAACCAAAACCACACCTAACAAGCAATTAACAATCAAATCCTAGTCTAGCAAACAATCATGAGCAAGCAACCAATATAATCAAAAATCAAACTAACTAAGGAAGATAAATAGCTAGAATGATCGTTACCTGCAATAACTTCATCCACGGCCATGCTCTCCTCCTCAGTCATCAGAAAGGCCTGCCCTCTCGGCGGAACAGCCTGCCGAAAGGCCTGTCTCTGCGGAACAAGGGGCGCTCCACATCCAACGGGCACAGGAGCTCGCTGCTGCAACGGCTGTGCTGCAATAGGAACCCGCCAAGGCTGTCTCGACTTCGGACACTCCCGGATGGTGTGGGCAGGATCTCCGCAGACAATGCACTGTCCTAGAAACCTCCTACACTGATCCCTGAGGTGTCCAGTCTTGCCACAGAAATGGCAAGTCTTCAGGATAGGCCCTCCTGGACTCTTGAACTGCACCGGATGATTAGGCTTGAAACCAGGCCTAACCACCGCCATGGCCTGCTCCATAGGCCTCTTCCCAGCTCCGGAAACATGTCCCTTCCTCTGATTCAAATTTAACTCTTGCCGCCTCGCAGCAATCAGAACCTTCTGATATGTCTCCAAGTCAGAAGAGGTCACAAAGCTCTGAAGCTCCAAGGCAAGTCCCTGGAGAAATCGTTGAGCTTTCTCATCGGCATCCTGCACCATCTTAGGTGCAAACCGACTGAGCCTCGTGAACTCCTGGTGGTACTGATCCACCGACAAGCTCCCCTGCTTCGGATCTATAAAGCGCTGTAGCATCACCTGCCGAGCAGCCTTCGGGAAGAACTCTCCATCGAATCTGGACTTGAAGGTAGCCCAGACGATCGGCTCCACCAGCATCTTCTCTTCAGCATCCCACCAATTCCTGGCGTTGTCCTTCAGCTGCTTCTTAGCCAAATCAACCCATCCAGCCGGGTTAATCTTCGCCATCGCCAGATTATCCTCAATGTTCCTTATCCACTCGTCGGCAGCCAGACGACCCTCAGAACCATTAAAATATGCGGGACCCAGCTCCCGAAATTGCTTCGCTCCCGGCTCAGAGCGAGGGGCATCCGGAAGAGCCCGGGCAGCTCGAGCAAGTGGAGCATTCTGGACTTGCAGAAGCACGCCCTGCTGAACTTGCATCATCTGGAGCATCATCCGCATCATCTCACCGCTGGTGGGTTCCCGCTCAGGCTCTTCATCATGAGGGATCGCGCCACTTCCCCCACCACGGGTGAAACGTCTTCCTGCCATCTAGTGACACAAAAAACGAATCAGATTAGACTCATAGCTTATGACTCGGGCGTCGAACTTAGTTTATTGGACATTCTAATATTATTATCGCTATTACAAAAATCGCAGTTACAGAAGGACCTGCATGGGCCACCAATAAAACCTGTCACGACCCGCTTCCCTAAAATGGAGGCGAGACGTGAAAAGGTCCGCACGGGAGAGGAGCTATGAAGCCCCAAACCCGATAAGCGTCAATAATACATAAGCAGATCCCTGTAACCACATCAGAATAACAATAATAACACAAGGAGAGACTGAAATAAAATCTCACATCTCATACATTGTCCAACAAGAAAATAAGTTCAACATCCAGAAAAGCCACCAGGCTAAAAGAGAAGAGTCTAAAGGCCCAGAACAAGGCCAACAAAAGCAACAACAACAACAAAGTATAGGTTCTACGCACCGATAACAAAACAACTGTCTAACAAAAGTAAAACACAACGAAGACACTAGGACTGGTCCCCAGTGTCCACGTACTCCCCGTCAAACACAAGCACGGGCTCGGCGTCAGCAAACACCTCGTCCTCAGCAAGTAACTCAGGCTCGGGCTCTAACATGTGTCACCCAAAAGAGTAAAGGGGCACATGTCAGCAAGTCGAAAGACTTGTGCAAGGAAACGGGAATAATGGTAAACTAGCAACCTAGCAATTAAAACATGGTGCATGGCAAGTAAAGTACGGTGGTAACAAGTAAGGTAAAGGAGAGTACAAGTGGCAAGTATCAAGTGGTAGGGGTGACATGTAATGTCAAGTAACAAGTAAAGTACAAGGGATCACTCGACGAGTGCCCTATTGCCCGCAGGCTGTGTTCAAGTATCAAGTACAAGGGGTCACTCAACGAGTGCCCTATTGCCCGCAGGCTGTGTTAATCTCGTCTTCTGGAGCACGAGCGAGAAAGTGCAAGTGGCATAGGATTGTGCCCACGCAAGGTGGGGGCCTAGCCGGAACGAGGGTACAAGTATGTAGCAAAGCTACGCAATCACGATGAGTTCTCAAGCATGCAATGACATGAGCAGTTAATACGCGTACCGTTAATTGTATTTAAACGTGACAGGCAAAATGCAATGACATGAACAGATATTCGCGTACCGTTCATTTAAATTAAACATGACAGGCAAAATGCAATAGCAGTTAAGGATGCATGGATGACATGAACAGATATTCGCGTACCGTTCATTTAAATTAAACATGACAGGCAAAATGCAATAGCAGTTAAGGATGCATGGATGACATGAACATTTAATACGCGTATCGTTAAGGGAAATTAAACGTGACATACAAGCATGATGAGGGTGACAGACCAAGCTTCGTTGCCAAGCTAGGTCAATGGCATCTAAACGGCTATCCTTTCACCGTCTAGTCTCTTTTACGCTAAAGCAAGGTAAATGGCCTAAAACATGGACTAAATCAAGAGATGCAAGTTTCACTTGCCTAGCACCAGGGATGGCGACTACTTCGTCACACGGATGCCAATCTATGGGGAAATCACTGCTATGTGGGAACAACCATCAAACAACATGAAATTTATTAGGGTTTCATAAAAATACCAATAGACTATGAAAACATAGAGGAATCGATTTCTTACCAAGAGGAGACAGAAGGAACACTCCGGGGAACCCTATGCTCAGATCTGGAGAAGATTGGAGAAGTTTGGGAAAACTAGGGTTTTGGGGGATTTGGGGATTTTGATGGGTTTTGGTGAGATTTTGGGGAAGATGAGAGGTAGATGGAGTGAATGGATGGTTTGGATGATGGATTTAGGGCTTGGAATGGAGAAATGAAGCTTGGAGGAAGATGGGGGCTCAAGGGGGAAGATTTTAGGGTTTTGGGTCGTGTTGGAGAAGATGAAATCGTTTGGGTTGGGTTTAAATAGGATGGGCTGGCGGCTGCCCAGAAATTAGGGTTTCAACACTGGTTAGTCAGTCAAAGAGCAACCACTGACCGACTAGTTTGGCAACTAGTCGGTCGGTCGACCAACGCAGACCGACTAAGTGCAAACAGTAACTCCTGAACGAAAATAGGATTCTAGAGTTAGTCGGTCCATGAACAAATACTGACCGACTAGTTTGGCATCTAGTCGGTCGATGAACGTTCTTAGACCGACTAAGAGTAAATAGTAGCTGATACAAAAATAAGATGATGTGTTAGTCGGTTAAAGAAGCATTGCTGACCGACTAGTTTGCAACCTAGTCGGCCAACCAACGTTCTTAGACCGACTAACGATAAACAGTAACTCCTGGGAAATTTAGAAAGCCAACTAGTCGGTCCAAGAAGGATTGTCGACCGACTGGATCGTCATCTAGTCGGTCGGTGGCCCTTCTTACACCGGCTAATGAGCACCAAAAGTTCCGATACGGAGCGCGGGGCCCCGGGATCGATTCCTAAGACTCCTAGGCTTGATCTAACAGTTAGAAACGACCGTTATGAAGCCCGTCACGAGTGACATACTTCGAAATCGACGATCCTAAGGAAGAAGCGAGAAAATACGACGAATCGATCGAAAATGAAATCTACGGAGACGAAAACCACACAAGAGGAGAAGATCCACCAAAACATATATTATATTATATTATATTCAGACACATGAAAAGCTGTCGTTACATCCTCCCCAACTTAAGAAAAATTCCGTCCTCGGAATTTCCAAATACTCACTAGTCCGGAAACAAAAGTGGAAAACGCTCTCGCATCTCATCCTCATTCTCCCAAGTAGACTCTCCGGGTGAACCGTGTCGCCACATCACCCTCACAAGATTGACAATCTTGTTCCGAAGTGATTTTTGACGCCTGTCCAGGATCTGCACTGGATGCTGGTCATACGTCATATCGGGGCGAACGGTAATCTCCAAAAAATCCACCGCATGAGACGGATCGCTAATGTATCGACGAAGCTGCGACACATGGAAAACATTGTGATCTCCTTCCAAAGATGGCGGCAAGGCCAAGCGATAAGCTACCTCGCCAACCCTCTCCAGAACGTCAAACGGTCCAATGTATCGCGGGCTCAACTTTCCACGCTTCCCGAAACGAATCACACCACGATTCGGGGAAATCTTCAAGAACACATGGTCGCCCGGCTGAAACTCCAAAGGACGACGTTTGGCATCCGCCCAATGCTTAAAACGGTCCTGAGCAATTCTCAACCTCTCCCGAATATTCCTGACGATATCCACGGCCTCCACGATCATCTCAGGTCCCAACAACTCCCGATCTCCAACGTCATCCCAACTCAATGGCGATCGACATTTCCTCCCATAAAGAGCGGCGAAAGGCGCCATGCCAATACTCGCCTGGAAGCTGTTGTTGTAGGAAAACTCCACCAAGTGTAGATGGTCCTCCCATGAACCCTTGAAATCCAACATGCACGCCCTCAGCATGTCTTCCAAAATCTGAATCATCCTCTCGGACTGGCCATCCGTCTGCGGATGGTACACCGTGCTGAAACTCAGACGCGTACCCAAGCTCTTCTGCAAACTCTGCCAGAACTGAGATGTGAACCTCGTGTCTCTGTCAGACACGATATCACGGGGACTCCATGAAGTCGCACAACCTCCTGCACGATTCACGTTACATCACTATCCAAACTAGGAAAAGGAAATAAAACGGAGAGTAAAAGAATTTTACCTCCATATATCTCCTTGCTAGCGCCTCAGTGGACTGTCCCACTCGGAACGTAATAAAGTGCGCAGATTTGGTCAATCGATCTACGATCACCCAAATCGCGTCATTCTGCTTCGGACTCCGAGGTAGTCCAGTCACGAAATCCATAGTGATGTGGTACCACTTCCACTCCGGAATCGGAAGCGGTTGTAGCAACCCAGCCGTACGCTGATGCTCCGCCTTCACTTGCTGGTAAATCAAGCACTTGGCTACACTCCGAGCCACACTCCTCTTCATACCATGCCACCAATAATTCAGACGAAGATCCTGGTACGTCTTGGTGCCACCAGGATGCACAGAATACGTCGAACTGTGTGCCTCCACCATCAGCTCCTCTCTGATATCCCCAGCTGGCACACACAACCTGGCCCCGAACCTCAGCGAGCCATCCTCATGAATCAAAAAGTCAGTCCGCAGACCGGCTTCCACCTGCTCCCGAATCCTCACCAGCTTCGGATACTCAGCCTGGCCAGCCTTAATCCGATCCACGATCGTCGACTGTACCTGCATGTACATCAACGACGAAGCCTCCGCAGGAAGAACAATCTCCACACAAGACTCGCAAAAATCCCGCCGCAATCTCCACTGCGAGGTCAAAACCATCACCGCAGGAAGCCTACTCAAAGCATCTGGAACCACATTCACCTTGCCAGGGTGAAACTGCAAATCAATATCATAATCCGCCATAAGCTCCAACCATCGACGCTGTCGCATGTTGAGCTCCTTCTGAGTGAAAATGTACTTCAAGCTTTTGTGATCGGTGAAAATCTTCACTTTCTCACTCAGCAAGAAGTGCCTCCAAATCTTAAGAGCAAACACAACAGCAGCCAACTCCAAATCATGCATCGGGTAATTCTTCTCATGAACCTTAAGCTGACGAGACGCATACGCCACAACATGCCCGTACTGATGCAACACACAACCGAGACCCTTGCCAGAAGCATCGCAAAAGATCTCAAATCCACCGCTGCGATCAGGCACGACAAGAATAGGGGCAGTCGTCAACCTCTCCTTCAGAACACCAAAAGCACCCTCACAATCACCCGACCAAACAAAAGCAACATCCTTCCGCGTCAACCTGGTCATCGGCTCAGCAATACGAGAAAAGTCCTTAATGAATCACCGATAGTAACCAGCAAGTCCAAGGAAACTCCGAATCTCAGACGCCGACGACGGAACAGGCCACTCCCTGATGGCCCGAATCTTCTCAGGATCCACTGAAATACCATCTCCAGTCACCACATGCCCGAGAAAAGCAACTCTATCCAGCCAAAACTCGCACTTCGAAAACTTAGCACACAACCAATGCTTCCTCAAGATCTCCAACACCGTCCTTAAGTGCGAGGCATGCTCTTCCTCCGACTTCGAATAGATCAGAATGTCGTCAATAAAGATAACGACAAACTTATCCAAAAAGTCGTAGAAAACCAGATTCATCATATTCATGAAAACTGCGGGCGCGTTGGTTATGCCGAAAGGCATAACCACGAACTCATAGTGTCCATACTTCGTCCTGAACGCTGTCTTCGGAGCATCATCCTTTTTCACCTTCAACTGATGGTAACCACTCCTCAGATCCAATTTTGAAAACACCCTCGAACCTCCAAGCTGATCAAAAATATCATCGATGCGAGGCAACAGGTATTTATTCTTAATGGTCACCGCATTCAACTCCCGATAGTCCACGCACATGCGACGCGAACCATCCTTCTTCTTCACCAGCAACACCGGTGCTCCCCACGGAGACACGCTAGGATTAATATAACCCTTCTGCAAAAGCTCATCCAACTGCTTCCGCAACTCTTCTAACTCTGCAGGTGCCATACGATACGGCGCCTTTGAAATCGGCTGCGCACCTGGAACAAGATCGATAGAAAATTCCAAAGCCCGATCAGGCGGCAACCCAGACATCTCCTCGGGGAAGACGTCGCCAAAATCTCGCACCACAGCTGGCCACTCCAGCTCCATCTGCATAGCCACAGCCTCCACCGGCCTGGCCCGAAATCTGACAGGACCAAGCGAACTGCTACCACGACTGAACTCAAAAACTGGATATCCGGGGATCTCGAACACCACCTTCTTTCTCCGACAGTCGATCGTAGCATAGAAGCTCGCAAGCCAGTCCATCCCAAGAACTGCATCATAGTTGATGATGTCGTGGACAATGAAATCAGCACAAAGCTCACGTCCACAAACCACCAACGGGCAAGAATGGCACCCACGATGCACCGAGACTACACCGTTCCCTGTGACGATATTCCAACTCTTAGGAAGAGAGGACGTCGACAAGGAATGCTTCTCCACGAAGCTCCGGGCCAAAATGCACATCGATGCACCAGAGTCAACGAGGACTCGTGCAAGAAACATGCAAACCAAAACCACACCTAACAAGCAATTAACAATCAAATCCTAGTCTAGCAAACAATCATGAGCAAGCAACCAATATAATCAAAAATCAAACTAACTAAGGAAGATAAATAGCTAGAATGATCATTACCTGCAATAACTTCATCCACGGCCATGCTCTCCTCCTCAGTCATCAGAAAGGCCTGCCCTCTCGGCGGAACAGCCTGCCGAAAGGCCTGTCTCTATGGAACAAGTGGTGTTCCACATCCAACGGGCACAGGAGCTCGCTGCTGCAACGGCTGTGCTGTAATAGGAACCCGCCAAGGCTGTCTCGACTTCGGACACTCCCGGATGGTGTGGGCAGGATCTCCGCAGACAATGCACTGTCCTAGAAACCTCCTACACTGATCCCTGAGGTGTCCAGTCTTGCCATAGAAATGGCAAGTCTTCAGGATAGGCCCTCCTAGCCTCTTGAACTGCACCGGATGATTAGGCTTGAAACAAGTCCTAACCACCGCCCTGGCCTGCTCCATAGGCCTCTTCCCAGCTCCGGAAACATGTCCCTTCCTCTGATTCAAATTTAACTCTTGCCGCCTCGCAGCAATCAGAACCTTCTGATATGTCTCCAAGTCAGAAGAGGTCACAAAGCTCTGAAGCTCCAAGGCAAGTCCCTAGAGAAATCGCTGAGCTTTCTCATCGGCATCCTGCACCATCTTAGGTGCAAACCGACTGAGCCTCATGAACTCCTGGTGGTACTGATCCACCGACAAGCTCCCCTGCTTCAGATCTATAAAGCGCTGCAGCATCACCTGCCGAGCAGCCTTCGGGAAGAACTCTCCATCGAATCTGGACTTGAAGGTAGCCCAGACGATCGGCTCCACCAGCATCTTCTCTTCAGCATCCCACCAATTCCTGGCGTTGTCCTTCAGCTGCTTCTTAGCCAAATCAACCCATCCAGCCGGGTTAATCTTCGCCATCGCCAGATTATCCTCAATGTTCCTTATCCACTCATCGACAGCAAGAGGACCCTCAGAACCATCAAAATATGCGGGACCCAGCTCCTGAAATTGCTTCGCTCCCGGCTCAGAGCGAGGGGCATCCGGAAGAGCCCGGGCAGCTCGAGCAAGTGGAGCATTCTGGACTTGCAGAAGCACGCCCTGCTGAACTTGCATCATCTGGAGCATCTTCCGCATCATCTCACCGCTGGTGGGTTCCCGCTCAGGCTCTTCATCATGAGGGATCGCGCCACTTCCCCCACCACGGGTGAAACGTCTTCCTGCCATCTAGTGACACAGAAAACGAATCAGATTAGACTCATAGCTTATGACTCGGGCGTCGAACTTAGTTTATTGGACATTCTAATATTATTATCGCTATTCCAAAAATCGCAGTTACAGAAGGACCTGCATGGTCCACCAATAAAACCTGTCACGACCCGCTTCCCTAAAATGGAGGCGAGACGTGAAAAGGTCCGCACGGGAGAGGAGCTATGAAGCCCCAAACCCGATAAGCGTCAATAATACATAAGCAGATCCCTGTAACCACATCAGAATAACAATAATAACACAAGGAGAGACTGAAATAAAATCTCACATCTCATACATTGCCCAACAAAAAAATAAGTTCAACATCCAGAAAAGCCACCAGGCTAAAAGAGAAGAGTCTAAAGGCCCAGAACAAGGCCAACAAAAGCAACAACAACAACAAAGTATAGGTGCTACGCACCGATAACAAAACAACTGTCTAACAAAAGTAAAACACAACGAAGACACTAGGACTGGTCCCCAGTGTCCACGTACTCCCCGTCAAACACAAGCACGGGCTCGGCGTCAGCAAACACCTCGTCCTCAGCAAGTAACTCAGGCTCGGGCTCTAACATGTGTCACCCAAAAGAGTAAAGGGGCACATGTTAGCAAGTCGAAAGACTTGTGCAAGGAAACGGGAATAATGGTAAACTAGCAACCTAGCAATTAAAACATGGTGCATGGCAAGTAAAGTACGGTGGTAACAAGTAAGGTAAAGGAGAGTACAAGTGGCAAGTATCAAGTGGAAGGGGTGACATGTAATGTCAAGTAACAAGTAAAGTACAAGGGATCACTCGACGAGTGCCCTATTACCCGCAGGCTGTGTTCAAGTATCAAGTACAAGGGGTCACTCAACGAGTGCCCTATTGTCCGCAGGCTGTGTCAAGCTCGTCTTCTGGAGCACGAGCCAGAAAGTGCAAGTGGCATAGGATTGTGCCCACGCAAGGTGGGGGCCTAGCCGGAACGAGGGTACAAGTATGTAGCAAAGCTACGCAATCACGATGAGTTCTCAAGCATGCAATGACATGAGCAGTTAATACGCGTACCGTTAATTGTATTTAAACGTGACAGGCAAAATGCAATGACATGAACAGATATTCGCGTACCGTTCATTTAAATTAAACATGACAGGCAAAATGCAATAGCAGTTAAGGATGCATGGATGACATGAACAGATATTCGCGTACCGTTCATTTAAATTAAACATGACAGGCAAAATGCAATAGCAGTTAAGGATGCATGGATGACATGAACATTTAATACGCGTATCGTTAAGGGAAATTAAACGTGACATACAAGCATGATGAGGGTGACAGACCAAGCTTCGTTGTCAAGCTAGGTCAATGGCATCTAAACGGCTATCCTTTCACCGTCTAGTCTCTTTTACGCTAAAGCAAGGTAAATGGCCTAAAACATGGACTAAATCAAGAGATGCAAGTTTCACTTGCCTAGCACCAGGGATGGCGACTACTTCGTCACACGGATGCCAATCTATGGGGAAATCACTGCTATGGGGGAACAACCATCAAACAACATGAAATTTATTAGGGTTTCATAAAAATACCAATAGACTATGAAAACATAGAGGAATCGATTTCTTACCAAGAGGAGACAGAAGGAACACTCCGGGGAACCCTATGCTCAGATCTGGAGAAGATTGGAGAAGTTTGGGAAAACTAGGGTTTTGGGGGATTTGGGGATTTTGATGGGTTTTGGTGAGATTTTGGGGAAGATGAGAGGTAGATGGAGTGAATGGATGGTTTGGATGATGGATTTAGGGCTTGGAATGGAGAAATGAAGCTTGGAGGAAGATGGGGGCTCAAGGGGGAAGATTTTAGGGTTTTGGGTCGTGTTGGAGAAGATGAAATCGTTTGGGTTGGGTTTAAATAGGATGGGCTGGCGGCTGCCCAGAAATTAGGGTTTCAACACTGGTTAGTCGGTCAAAGAGCAACCACTGACCGACTAGTTTGGCAACTAGTTGGTCGGTCGACCAACGCAGACCGACTAAGTGCAAACAGTAACTCCTGAACGAAAATAGGATTCTAGAGTTAGTCGGTCCATGAACAAATACTGACCGACTAGTTTGGCATCTAGTCGGTCGATGAACGTTCTTAGACCGACTAAGAGTAAACAGTAGCTGATACAAAAATAAGATGATGTGTTAGTCGGTTAAAGAAGCATTGCTGACCGACTAGTTTGCAACCTAGTCGGTCAACCAACGTTCTTAGGCCGACTAACGATAAACAGTAACTCCTGAAAAATTTAGAAAGCCAACTAGTCGGTCCAAGAAGGATTGTCGACCGACTGGATCGTCATCTAGTCGGTCGGTGGCACTTCTTACACCGGCTAATGAGAACCAAAAGTTCTGATACGGAGCGCGGGGCCCCGGGATCGATTCTTAAGACTCCTAGGCTTGATCTAACAGTTAGATACGACCGTTATGAAGCCCGTCACGAGTGACATACTTCGAAATCGACGATCCTAAGGAAGAAGCGAGAAAATACGACGAATCGATCGAAAATGAAATCTACGGAGACGAAAACCACACAAGAGGAGAAGATCCACCAAAACATATATTATATTATATTATATTCAGACACATGAAAAGCAGTCGTTACATCCTCCCCAACTTAAGAAAAATTTCGTCCTCGGAATTTCCAAATACTCACTAGTCCGGAAACAAAAGTGGAAAACGCTCTCGCATCTCATCCTCATTCTCCCAAGTAGACTCTCCGGGTGAACCGTGTCGTCACATCACCCTCACAAGATTGACAATCTTGTTCCGAAGCGATTTCTGACGCCTGTCCAGGATCTGCAATGGATGCTGGTCATACGTCATATCGGGGCGAACGGTAATCTCCAAAAAATCCACCGCATGAGACGGATCGCTAATGTATCGACGAAGATGCGACACATGGAAAACATTGTGAACTCCTTCCAAAGATGGCGGCAAGGCCAAGCGATAAGCTACCTCGCCAACTCTCTCCAGAACGTCAAACGGTCAAATGTATCGCGGGCTCAACTTTCCACGCTTCCCGAAACGAATCACACCACGATTCGGGGAAATCTTCAAGAACACAAGGTCGCCCGGCTGAAACTCCAAAGGACGACGTTTGGCATCCGCCCAATGCTTAAAACGGTCCTGAGCAATTCTCAACCTCTCCCGAATATTCCTGACGATATCCACGGCCTCCACGATCATCTCAGGTCCCAACAACTCCCGATCTCCAACGTCATCCCAACTCAATGGCGATCGACATTTCCTCCCATAAAGAGCGGCGAAAGGCACCATGCCAATACTCGCCTGGAAGCTGTTGTTGTAGGAAAACTCCACCAAGTGTAGATGGTCCTCCCACGAACCCTTGAGATCCAACATGCACGCCCTCAGCATGTCTTCCAAAATCTGAATCGTCCTCTCGGACTGGCCATCCGTCTACGGATGGTACGCCGTGCTGAAACTCAGACGCGTACCCAAGCTCTTCTGCAAACTCTGCCAGAACTGAGATGTGAACCTCATGTCTCTGTCAGACACGATACTTACGGGGACTCCATGAAGTCGCACAACCTCCTGCACGATTCACGTTACATCACTATCCAAACTAGGAAAAGGAAATAAAACGGAGAGTAAAAGAATTTTACCTCCATATATCTCCTTGCTAGCGCCTCAGTGGACTGTCCCACTCGGAAAGGAATAAAGTGCGCAGATTTGGTCAATCGATCTACGATCACCCAAATCGCGTCATTCTACTTCGGACTCCGAGGTAGTCCAGTCACGAAATCCATAGTGATGTGTTGCCACTTCCACTCCGGAATCGGAAGCGGTTGTAGCAACCCGGCCGTACGCTGATGCTCCGCCTTCACTTGCTGGCAAACCAAGCACTTGGCTACACTCCGAGCCACACTCCTCTTCATACCATGCCACCAATAATTCAGACGAAGATCCTGGTACGTCTTGGTGCCACCAGGATGCACAGAATACGTCGAACTGTGTGCCTCCACCATCAGCTCCTCTCTGATATCCCCAGCTGGCACACACAACCTGGCCCCGAACCTCGGCGAGCCATCCTCATGAATCAAAAAGTCAGTCCGCAGACCGGCTTCCACCTGCTCCCGAATCCTCACCAGCTTCGGATACTCAGCCTGGCCAGCCTTAATCCGATCCACGATCGTCGACTGTACCTGCATGTACATCAACGACGAAGCCTCCCCAGGAAGAACAATCTCCACACCAGACTCGCAAAAATCCCGACGCAATCTCCACTGCGAGGTCAAAACCATCACCGCAGGAAGCCTACTCAAAGCATCTGGAACCATATTCACCTTGCCAGGGTGAAACTGCAAATCAATATCATAATCCGCCATAAGCTCCAACCATCGACGATGTCGCATGTTGAGCTCCTTCTGAGTGAAAATGTACTTCAAGCTTTTGTGATCGGTGAAAATCTTCACTTTCTCACTCAGCAAGAAGTGCCTCCAAATCTTAAGAGCAAACGCAACGGCAGCCAACTCCAAATCATGCGTCGGGTAATTCTTCTCATGAACCTTAAGCTGACGAGACGCATACGCCACAACATGCCCGTGCTGATGCAACACACAACCGAGACCCTTGCCAGAAGCATCGCAAAAGATCTGAAATCCACCGCTGC